>QRDG01000182.1:0-21631 GCA_012064385.1 Puccinellia tenuiflora
GTAAAACCTAATTAGTCTTAGGGTTAAACTAAATTGACTGTAAATTTAGCACTTGTCTCGTTTACTCTAGGTATTAAATTTTGGAAATTGGGATTTTTCTAGAGAATTCACGTTTCATATGCAAAACAAACTGGGTACATGGGTATGTGGGTATGGGTTCTGCTATACCACACCCACACCCACTATACCCACTGGGTACACACTTTTTACCATTTACATACCCATGGGTAATTTCTTTTACCAAACCCTCACCCTACAGGGTAAAAACCCGCAGGGTAGGTGGGTAATGGGTACCCATTGCCATCGGTACGGAGGCAGGAAAAATGTTTGAGGGGGGCCGATCAAGGAAGAAAACTCACAAATGTCAAAAACAACCAAAAAAAAAGGTGGGAAGAAGTGATAGCAAATTGTTTTTCCATTAATTATACCACTGTTCATAGAATAATTGTTGAGGACAAAAGGATCTACAATTGCACATTACTCAAAAAAAAATATAGAAATAAGAGAAAGAGCAACTAACACTTTTCAATTAAAGTCCACTCGACGTGGTGCTTCATCAAACTCATCTATGATTGCATCCGTCGATATTCCAACAGCAATCTCCTTTTCAATGTATGTTACCAAGCAATCTCGTAGGAATCCATCTTCCATTTTATTTCGAAGCCTTGTTTTCACAAGTTTCATTGTAGAAAATGCACGCTCTGTGGTTGCAGTTGAGACCGGTAAAGTAAGAACAAGGCGAACCAATCTATTCATTAAAAAACAGTTAGTACTTGTAGCAATAATTAAATTAAGCAACTAGTATAATAGCAAAGAACATTATATACCTATCAATCAAGTGATAATCATCATTTTTTCCGGTGGCTGCAAGTTGTTGACAAAGCTCTGATATAGTTGTCAAATTCTGAAACTTCGGGTTTGTTGGTATATCATGCTCATAATGTCGTAACTGACATCTCAAAATCTCCCTTTCTTGTTCTTCAAAATCAGCAGGATAGAATTTTGAAGCTAAAGAACACACAATATCAATATCAAATGAGCTGAATGAATTTTTCGGGTCCAAGGAAGTGCACATAATGAGAAGCTCGGTCACTTGTTTGTTGAATCTGCAATTCAACTCTTGTGCTTGTTTGGGGAATAATTAAGATAGATCAAATGACAGATATAAAGTATATCAGCCTCCCTATGATTATTGACTAATATAATTTATCCTATTTGGGGAATTAATAAGATAGATCAAATGACAGATATAAAGGGGGAATTGAGGATACAATCATACATAAATTCGTGCAATACAAATGCCAGATCTAGAGGGAATCAAAATCAAACCTATTCTTGATTGACCAGCCAAAATCGAAGGAGGAGGACGCTGCCGCTTGTGAGCTTGTCCCCAGTTGCTTATGGCTTGGTCGATGCGGAGCTGCCGAGCTGATGCGCCATGGACGCAGGGGAAGCAACGGAACAGGGAGCAGCTGCAGGGGAATGGCCGAACAGGGAGACTGGAAGAGGAAGGAAGGGCGTGAGGCGTGCTGCACTGCTGCGTGCAGTGCAGGCATGGGCGCCAGGCGCACTGCCTGGAGGCGTGGAGGCAGGCCCTGCGTGGAGGCATGGCCATGGGCGTAGCAGAGAGGAGACGAGCGGCGACAAGCAGGGCCCCCAGGCGTGCGCACCGCAGAGGAGAGACTCGTGTCATGCTTGCCTGTGCGCCTGGGCTGCCCATAAGTCAACATTATGTGTAGGTAAAAAAAATTGCTTGCATGTTGGGGGGGGGGGGGGGGGCCTGCTGGTCCCCCTGCCTCCGCCAGCAGACCGTTCGCGCGGCGTCCCCGAACGCCGTCCACGCCGCGTCGCTGCTCACTGGCTGCGCCGGCAGGTCCCCGAGCACGTCGTCCGCGCTGCGTCGCTGCTCGCCGGCCGCGCCCCGCCCGTCGTCTGCCCCGCGTCGCTGCTCGCCGGTCGCGCGCCAGCAGGTCCCCAAGGGAATCGATGGCTCGGTCCCCATCTTCCCTAGCAGCGGTGACCGCCGTCCCTGCTCCTAGCTCCACTCGGACGACGCGTCGAAGGGGAAAGGGCGGAGCGCTAGTGGCACGGGGCGTGCTGCTCACATTAACGACCGTTGTCTTTCCGTCACCACGTCACCCCTACAGCGGGTCCCATTGTCAGTAGTGCGGTTAAATTAGCTAATCAATCAGTTTAGAGTAGACCGGTGGCTATTTGAAACGAGCTGCTCCGAGACCGGTGACGATTTACGAAAAATCTGAAAAGTGGTGGTTTTTTGAAAGGAAAATGCTTGGAATCATCAGACCGATCCGTTCGCTCAGATCGGTCGCTTCCGCGCGAGCGTCAGCTGCCTTTTGCTCTACAGTTGATGCTTTGCATGTTGAGTGCTCCCCGCCACTATACTACTGTACTACTTGTAGTACTTGCGCTGCTTTCCCGCGTGTACCCATGCAGGCAATCATGCATGCAAATCCAGGTAGCTATAAAGCAGTTATTAATTTGCCAGTTCGTGCACATGAACTAATTGCCAGCTAACTAGCTAAATGCATACTCCATATACTCTTGCAAGGCTAACCGCCAGGTGGTTCCTTCAAACTTTTTACGCTCAACATAGTATCCGTGGTTTGCCATGCCACCGTCGCAGTATGCCGGTGACCATCCCGACCTAGTGGGAACCTATCTGCCACCGTCGTAGAGCCCTCTAAGGCACGGCAACGTCGTCCAATCCCAAGAACGGTTGCGACGGGTCGCCATATCATACACTAACAGGCCTTAAGCAAGCTGTGTTTATGGACGGCGGTGCCAAATCAGCGAGTTCTGGACCGTCATGGACAACAGTTCCCCCGATGTTTCGAAGTTGCATATGTCCTTCCGAATTGCAACAAGTCCGCATATCTTTTGTTGCACAATTACATGCCTAATGTTGTAAGATTTTTCTAGCCATTTGCTACAAGTTTGTGTTTTTTCTTAACACGTTTTTTGAAACGCAAACATGTGTTTTTGTTGTTGTCATCGTTTGTGATTTTTGTTGAAATAATTGGTCATTTTTGTTGCAAACAAATGCATCACAAACTATGTTGCTTAACCAATTTTTTATTCCTGGAAACACATGATTTTTTTGTGGTCTCTTCTGATTTTTGTGGAAGTTGTTTGTGATTTTTGTTGCAGTCAATCTATGTAATTGTTTGCTTAACCATTTTTTCATTGTTGCAAACATATTATTATTTTGTTGTGGTAGTTTGTGACTTTTGTTGAAATAGTTGGTGATTTTTGTTGCAATGAATCTACAACATGAACTTTGTTGCTTAATATTTTTTAGCACATTTTTTGTTGTTGTGCTGGCTTGTGATATTTGTTGAAGTAATGGTGATTTTTGTTGTAAGTGATCTGCAACATAAAAAATGCTGCTTAACCAGTTCTTTATTGCTAGAAACACATGTTTTTTTTGTAGTCGTTTGTGATTTTGTTACAATAGTTGGCAAAAAATTGCAAATGAATCTTTAGCAAAATAATTGTTGCTTAACCAATTTGTTTGTTGCTATTAACCCATGGGTTTTCTATATTTTTTTGGATTTTTTGTTAAAATTGTTGATGATTTTTATCGTAAATGAATATGCAATAAAAAGTTGTTATTAACAACTTTTTTGTGACATTAATTTTTTCGAAATGTTACGGCGACTTTGTTGCAATATAATTGTTTGTATGTGGGGTCGAGGTTTTTTTGTTGTACAACCTTTTATTTTAATTTAATTTTTTCATGATATACCACATGTAGTTTGTGAGTCAAAACAATACCGATGAATACTTTTGTAGTGTAATCCCATGCACAGGTCCAGCATCTAGCACTCACGTAGCAAGCAGCAGCTAGCAAGTAGGAGCGAGACTAGTTATGCTTCCTCGCATGCATGGAAGCAAGACATCAGCAGGAAAAGTCACAGCGCGCACGCAGCAATGAAAGAGACATGCCGATGAGATCCGTTCCGGAACGTACGATGCGGGGAACGGACGGCTGTCGAGGCGACCGATCCGCGCGCGGGATCAGTCGGCTGACGCCTAACGCGAACCCTATTTTAAATGTAGTGGTTTTTTGCAATTAACTCGCTGTGGAGGGACGAGGGCTGTGGCCGTGTGGCTCTGGAGTGGACTTGACCACTTGGGGCTCACACGTGAACATGGCCAACACCTGCCACTTGGCCACCGTGGTTCCATAACTTCAAACTTCTTTTATATACAAAACTTGAAGCCTTTTCTTCAGAAAGTGCATAACTTTAAACTTGTCATGCGTGGAAACTATTTTCTTTCTCTTTCTTTGGAGTTTAGATGTTGATATTGAGACACACCCCCCGCCGGCCTACACTTAAGCCAAAATTGGGAATATGCTCTCCACCGACCTAGATTGCGTGGCCTACGCCTACGCCGAGAAAACGAAACCACGCCGTGGGAGGAGATGAGAGGCGACACCAACGTAGCAAAACAAAACGAGACAGATTAGTGCATCTGCGACCATGCTCCTAATCATTCTCTTGTATCCTGGCAAGGTTTCCGTCATCGCTTTGTCGTGCGGCGTAGGTCGGCCTTGCCCCTGACTCTCCCTCCCCTGTGGAGCTCTTCTCTGATCCACATCACCCACATCAATCTATAGTGGCGACGTGGGTCCGTGGCCTCTGCCGCTCTCATCTTCTTGCCATCTCTCTGTGTAAGCCTCCGACCATCTCTCTACCAAAACTCTTTCCATGGACAATGAACTTCTAAACCCTAATTCTTTGTGGTGACAGAGAGAGGGTATTCATGTAACTTGTAAACCCTAATTCTTTGTGTTGCAAATCTGTGCATCTCGACCATCCTCTCGTTCCTTATCCCGTATGGGAGCCTTCCTTTATCTCTATGTCGTGCGACACATGTCGGACTTTGGGTCTAACTATCCCTTTCCTGTGGAGCTGTTATCTGGTCCACACCCCCCACATCTATCTATAGCGGTGGCGCGGGTCTATGGCCTATCCCATTCTCGTCTTCCTGTCATCTCTCCATGTGAGATTCTAACCATCTCTATACCAAAACTCTTTCCACAGAAAATGAATTTGTAAACCCTATTTCTTTGTGTTGATAGAGAGTAAGTATTCATGTCACTGTATTCATATTGTTCTCACTTACATGTGTGATTATACACTACTTAGTTACTACTCTGTCCGTTCCAAACTAAGTGTCACTGTTTTAGTACATTTTGGAATGGCCATTCATATCTTACTTCGCTAGATCAATTTTGGAGATTTTCTTATGTTTGTCGTGCGGAGAGAATTGTCCTCGCAATATTTATCCTGATTGTTACTTCCTCGCCAATGTTGATTCTTACTCTTTGCTCCCAGCGATGTTGACCATGATGCTCGGTTGCTTTTCCTCGAAATATTGGCGTTGATACTCTTACCGATGGTCGATCACTTTATTAACTATGTGCGGCTAGTAGCCTTGACATTTCGGGTCAAAATTAAAAATTTGGGAGAACATTCATTAATATTTACATGTGTGATTGATATCTAAGCCATGTTTCTACGGCTCTAGAAAAGTACAAAATTGTGTTATGAAAAAAGAAAGAGATTGAACATCTTGAAGAATTTCTCGTTTCTTTTAGACTGTATTTATTACCGTTGTTGTCATCTCATATATCTCTACCATGTACTTTTTGCTACCATAAATATATAGCATGTTATTGATTGTAAAAAAAGCTAATGAATACATTATACCGTTATATTTTGTCTTAGTGAATGTCCGTTTTCTATGGTATTTTGCATGTATTTCGTTAATTCATTTTCGATTTCCCGTGAGGCGCGAAATTTCCGTCCGTCCGATTCCGCTTTTTTATTTTCACAATAACTCGGGATGTAATCCCATGGAGAGGAAAAAGGGGTATCCTGTAAATTCAAGGGTAGGACTTGCATTCTGATAATACTAAATCAATTCAATATTATGAATATCGGATCTATCAATCAATTTATAGTTGATAGTGTAATAGTATAACATAGGAAGATCCTCTATCCATAATAAGACCAAAAAGTTTTTTTATTGGATTAGGAATTCCCTGTTTTTTGAATCCTTTTCTACTTTTTGTTTTCTATACCTCTAAGTCTCTAACCCACAACCTTTCTTAATCTTATCCAATTTACCTACCTCGAAAAATTAAGGATTTGTAGTTCTTTTTCGAAATCGATTTCGAGAAAGAATAAATTTGGTCTTGCCTATACATACGCAAGGAAGCTAATCAAAAAGAAAGAAGACGAGTTCTTCTTTAATCCTAGGCCGTCTGCGGTATTTTTCACCCATTGTTTTCGTTTCCCTGAGAGACCGAGAACGGGGCAGACGCCCAGTGGCAAAGGTAGCTGTGGCTAAACCTAGTAAGCAGAGTTCAAATCCCGTCGGGAGTGAATTTCTATAGTTCTCACAAAGAAACGTTTCTTCTATAAAAGTAAGCCATCAAGGGCTAGTCCTAGTTGGTCTCTTTTTTTTTATTTCCCGAGAGACCTGCGAAAGTTCGGCCCGTTCAGTTCCATTTTGAACCCTAGCTCGCAGGAGAGGTTCCCTCGGTCCCTCCCTTCCCCAATTGGCCGACGGTCTCCAGCTTACCGGTTATCTGCCCCGCATTCTCCCGCCGCCCTCCTTGTTTCTCCGATCGATGCCACGTCGTCTCCACCTGCTCCATCCGCACCACCTCCACCTCCTCTCGAACGCCACGCCCGCGCTCGAGTCTCCCACCCTGACCCATTTCCCCTTGCCGGCCGAGTGGACGGAGGTGCCCGTCTCCTCGATCAAGGCCGCCACGGCCGACGGCTCCATCTTCCAAATCTCCCTCGACCTCTCCTCCCACCCCTCCCTCCTCGCCTCACACGTCGCCACCAGCCATTATCTCCACTTCCTCCTCTCCTCCGTCAGTTACCCCATCTTCCTCGCTATCTGATCCCCCTGCCTCCGCACCCGCCGGGTCCTTGCCAAAATCGTTCGAATTCCTCGTCGCGCGCAGCCGCCCGTGAGGTCCTCCTCTTCGCCCACGGATCTGGGATATGGTGCCTAAATACCTCCCCCCACCCTGCTTCTCTATTACCCTTCATTTTTGTTTCTACTCATGGAAGAAATTTGCACTACAACATGCACAATTGTTCAATCTCTCGGCTAAATAAATGATCTAGTTAAGAATTTGTACTACATCATGCATAATCTGTTTTAGGCTGCCACATTCCAAGTATTGTGTGGGTGATGACCACTCCTTGATTTTGTTTTCTTCTGTCATTTCAACCAATTGGAGAAATATGGATAGTTTTATCTTAGTTGTTCTACTGGAATGTTGTTGCATCTATAGTTGTACTCTATATATCTGATGCTTACACGTGAACGCTGAAACCTTATTCTAAGCAAACGACTATATATGTGGAGAGTACTACTGGAACCTTGTTCTACTGGAACGTTGTTGCATCTATAGTTGTACTCTATAATATGTGGAGAGTACATTTGTATAGGAATACTTCTAACGAAAACTCTATAATCACTTTGCTAACTTCATCTTGGACAATATTGTATCTTAGTAAGATCATACAATTGAGTTGGTTCAATACTATTGTCAATTCGACAATATACTCTTATAGTTGTATGACTTATACAAACTCCATGATCAATAAAACATGATTATCTAACAACAAGATAAGCTAATCTTAGACACAAGATTAGGAACACTTTGTTTGGTCTATATCTCTACACGTGCTTTGGAGGTTCTCGTTCGAATACTCACTATTAAATTGCTAAATCAATTATGGCATAAAGATATAAATAATAACAATAAACTTGGAGATAAATAATAACTTAATATTGTTGTCTCTAGGGCATAACTGAGGGCAGGCCTTGGTGTAGTGGTGAGGTCCTCCCCACTTGTGCCAAAAGGTCCTGGGTTCGAACCAGCCTCCCTGCACTGCACTTTGCAGGGGTAAGACTAGGTTCCTATAATCCCTCCCCAAACCCCACCTTGTGTGGGAGCCTCAGTGCACTGGGTCTGTCCTTTAGGGCATAATTCCAACATTACCTTGGCAGACAAGCGTGGTAAATGGTTTTTGTAAAAGTATTACGCGGATCCAGTGAGTTTTTTTTGCCACAAAACACAGTTGTGTGATGGGTATTTGAAATTGGAGCCACCACTAATACAGATCGAACAATTTAAGACCCCACGATCGCATACGAATGCAGTCTCCTATGTGCGTTCTCCCTTATCGCTTACCCTTACGAATTGTAGCCGTACGTAGTACGTTGGAAGACGGTTGTGGAAATAAACTTCGCACACGGTTATATTTCAGGAACCGTGTGCGACGTTTCGCATATGATTAGAAATTGCTAAGCGTATGCATTACTTCTTACTATCAAACACGGTTTTGTCCATGCTGATCGTGTGCAATAACAGATAAGTAGTATAGAGTCGAACAGAGTAATTAATTTGGAATATATTACTTCTTCGAAGAACTGAAAACACTGAAAATAATAATACATATTTATATATGTTGTAATAACTAGAACTATATGCTAATAACTAGAACTAGCGTTATAGCCTAGTTCTTCTTCTTCTTCTTCGACGGCGGCCCTTGCACGCCATCGTCCTGGCGATGACGCTTCTTGCCGCCCTTGTCCTCATCGCCGCCGTAGCCGCTGTCGATGCCGCTGTCGTCGCTGTCGCTGCCGCCGTCTTCCTTCTCATCTTCTTCCTCCTCCTCCTCCTCCCCTTCCTCCTCGTCCTCCTCCTCGTCGTCATGCTCCCCGTGCACCAACTCAGGATCCGAGTCGTCAATCTCGGAGCCTATGGGGCTCAACGTGTTGTTGTTGGACGAGTCGTCGTCCTCGCTTGCAGGAGCGGGTGGGGGAGTGTTGTCAACGTCGCTCCCCGAGTCGTTGTCACCCCTCAGCCACCAGTACTCCGACCAGTCAATGGGGTCGTCCATGGCTGCAGAGAGGTTGGAGATACTAGCGAGAAGGAACAGGAGAGAGTACAGAGGAAGAAGATGGCAATGAGGAGTGAAGCGGTGATATAACATTATATTTGCAGAAGAGTGTAGTTAAAATTCTGAGACAATGAAGCGCATTGAGAACCCCCGCTCCCAAAACGGCAGTTCCTAGGTTCATTCATACCTATCGCACACAGTTTCACACAATAAAGCGTGTGCTTCGTTGTCCTTTCGCATACCTTTTTACAACACAGAGCGTGTGCGATATCAGGAAATCACTAAAAAAAGGGAACCCTTCGCGAAGGGAACTTTTCCTCCGTTGTCCTCGCGCCAAGTGGCGCCTTCTCCTTTGTTCTTTTGTTTGAATATTCGCCACGTGTCGCAACAGGAGTTAAAGTGGGGAGGAAGAGAGAGAAAAGGAAGGGTACGGGTGGGAGGGAGTTTCTCTTTTATTTTCTTGAACCGAAGTTTAAAAACGAAATATCTCGAGAACCGCTTATTCAAATTACGAACCGTTTTCACTTTTGAACTACTCGCGTCGAGATCTTCAAAACTAGATCCCATGTCGATAGGTTTTGACGAACTTTTTTTTGTACATCCAAAAGCTGAATAGCTGTACATCCGGTTTGAACATAGCTGTACTTCGGGTTTGAACTTACTTGTACATCCGCTGTCAACGTGTTTTGCACTCCGTTTTCTATTTATTTGTACTCGGTGGGAGGGTAGTTTTTCCTTTTATTTTTTTGAACCGAAGTTTAAAAACGAAATATCTTTAGAACCGGTTATCCAAATTACGAACCGTTTTCACTTTTGAACTCCTCGCGTCGAGATCTTCAAAACTAGATCCCATATCGATAGGTTTTGACGAACTTTTTTTTTGTACATCCAAAAGCTGAATAGCTGTACATCCGGTTTGAACATAGCTGTACTTCGGGTTTGAACTTACTTGTACATCCGCTGTCAACGTACTTTGTACTCCGTTTTCTCTGTACTTGTACACCCTATTTACACTAATCTGTACATCCGAATGGCTACATTCTGTACTTTCTGTTCTATATACTCTGTATTTTCGTGTGGCGCGTTAGCGTAGGCGTTAGGGTATGGAGGATTCATCGCCGTCGACGCGATAGCGTCGACGACGATGAATCCTCCGTACCCTAACGCCCCGAGGCTGAGTCCCCCCGTACGCCGCGGTAGCGGCGACGGGGGACGAAGCCGAACCGATAAATTAAGAAAAACTTATAACTTGTATATATTAGTTAGGGTTGTGGGTGGGGGTGGCAAGTACCCAAATTTATATACCGGTATGCAAGAGAGCTTTAGATTTAAGTAGCAGCATGAGTTTGTACATCGTGGATGTACACCGATGTGCGCGCGGATGTACAACGATGTGCGCGCGGATGTACAACGATGTCCGCGCGGATGTACACCCGTGTGCGCGCGGATGTACAGGGGAGCTGGGGTGGGAAAATTCGTTTTTGCTTCCTTCACTTCGTGTTCAAATTCGATTTTGCTTTCTACATGCGGGACAAGCGTGCTCCCGCCACGTGGCACGCTTAGGAGCTAATAAAGTTTCCTTTGCAAAGGGAACCCTTTTTATAGTTGCACCCGCGATATCATGGTATCGTAGACGTGTTTAGGTGGGCCGAACGTGTGAAATTACTGAAATCTAAAAGTAGGCCCAGTAGTTTAGCCGCTGTACTGATAGGTTAGCTTGTTTAATCCCACCTCACTAGTTTAGAGCGTGTATGACCGGTTTATAAACCGCGAATATGGCACCCTATGCTTGGTCGGGCCAGTATTGTTTCCCAAAATATGTGAATGTATACATATTTAGGGAAACAATACTGGTAGAATCTTTTTTCTAGGCACATCGGCCTTAATTGATGCCCAAAATATGTAGACCCATCAATTCTCGCTGATATTTTTCTAATCTAGATATCTAATGCAAACGCTTTCTGTACCGCAAGTGTGTGCGATGGAATAATATCGCACACATTTGTTTTGGGCCGACCGTGTGCAATAACCTGTAGGCCCATTATTTTAGTCGCACGTACGGATACTTATCTTGTTTAGTCCCACCTCACTAATTTAGAGCGCGTTTGACTGATTTATAAGCACAGCTGCGCGGCCGCTTATCAGCCATGGTTTGTCTAGGGGTCAATCTGAGATCAGATAGACGTACATCTGTCTATTCTCAGACTGGCCACTAGATTAACCATGGTTTTTTTTACATCTGTTTTAGGTTTTACAATGGGAATCATCGCATACGGGTTTATAAATATTATTGTAAGCGTAGATGGAGACATCGCACACGCGTTTTGGTTCACCGACCGTGTGTGATGTTGAGGCCCACCAGGGCCCATCTTCACGCAACTCTAATTTGTTTCTTGTATATATTTGGACCAGCAGCTACTGTGAGTTTAGTTCACTCCACAGCCGCCCCCACCCATTTTAGGACACTCTACTCACCTGATCGACGGAGCATAACATAGATCTCTCCCGAGCTAATTTGCCGATGATGTCGGCAGCCCGTGCATATCGAAGGCCGGAGTTGCCGCTATTTCACACGGTTGCGCCGTGTCGTCCACGCCCGCCAACACATTTTCGACATCGCCGTCGTACGCTCAAGGTCGTTTGTCTTCGTCCTCCTCGTCCCCTTCCTCTATGAAAGGTATACACATACGCTCGTGCGCACTGTTTTATGGAATCGTACTCAGATCTACTTTAGCACAGTTAGTAATGCCGGATTCGGTAGAATATTGTGGATTGGAACTGCTCTCTTGCTTTTTAAAATGATGAGTGCTCGTGTGCACTATTTTATGGGCCTGATTCCGGATCCATTTGTTAGATTTACTACATTCTGTTCGACCGGATCTATTTGTTAATTAGATCTATTTTTAGTGCTGCATGTGTCGTTTATTATAGTAATATTGTCACATGCATGCCGATGATGAATATACAACCTGTACTACTATGTTAATAGGGTTTAAGGTTTAGGGTCAAGGATTTGTTTCTAATTCCATTATATTCAGGACCTAGACCCTACGCCATAAACTCTATCTACAGTCTAGTAGGGTTATATCTGAGGCTATACACTTTAGTAAGTTTAGTTCATAACTTTATCTAGCTTATAAACCCTATGTCATAAACTCCATTGTATTTCTAACTGTATCTAGCTTCTTATGATAGGGATCTTATTTTGGTGGGACTGTAAAAGAAGATGTGATACTTCTTTCATTCTTTGCTCCCAGCTTAGCACAGAGCTAGCAAATTTAAGGCAAAGAAGTAACCAAAGAGCACATGCATCCGTGGGTTCTTCCTCTAGGGTGCAGTCGTGATCTCAAGTGGAGCTAGTGTTGATATAGCACGACATGCATGATCACGTACCCCAAAGGTTGAATTGTGGAAGGTGATTATCTTCCACACAGGTGTATATATAGGACCTTGTATATACCGGTTGCCTCGTTGTCATGCTCGCTAAACTTGACGACGCATAGTAAGTGCACATAAATTATTTGTTCAACCATTTAGCTTGTCGTTGTTCATATTCTCACATTGCGATATCAACAGGTCAACGATGACAACATTGCATTCACCGTCAAGAGCTTCGTCTCACAAGAGAAGGATATATAGGTCCCCAAGAGAAGGATATATATCTGTCGCTTTTGTGATGTTTTGGTGCACTGCATAAGACACTTTTTTAGTTAAGAGTGTCTTGTACAGTGCCACCAAAATATCACAGTGGTGGTGAGAAGAGTAAACTGATGGCGCTGAACAAGTTAAGGATAAAAAATGGCAACTGCAAGGTATTAATTTGCCAAAGCAGAGCGTGGCGGCTATCTGAAGCTAAGACGTAAAGCAAATCCATCATTGTTAGTCTAACTATATGACTTATTTCTCTAACAATATAATTGACTCCTTCATTTATACTTATACAGGGGAGTCACAATGGCACAAGTTCATAGTAAAAAAAAACAATGACACAAGTTACAATTGCCAACTGCCAGTATCTTTGGAAGACAGTGGCAGCTATATATCGTTTGGAACACATCGCGGAGGCAAAGATGTAACCAAGAGTGTTCTGTTCTGATGAAGATATCCCAATGTACCGGCAAAGATGTAACCAAGAGTGTTCTATTCTGATTATGGTCGGTCCTTCAGCGTGTGGAGCACCGGGATTTGTTCTTGGAGGTATCGTCGCGATTGGAGGAGGCAGCCAGGGAGCTTTTCTCCCGGCATGGATGGTCGCATAGCCTGCGGATCACCTCTTAGTTTGCTTGGGCGGTCTTACAATTTCTCAAGATGATATGTAATCCGCTCTTTTATTTCTGTTGCTTTGGACATGTTGGACGGTTTTTGGCTGTGTGCATCTCCGTTATGCAGAGGCCGGGTGTAATGCTTAATACTCTTTAAGTAATAAAATCCCTTTATCAAAAAGATATCCCAATGTACTGATATATATGTATCCCAATGTATTATATATGTATTGATGGTTTCTAGAATGTCCAATGAATTATTTGATTGCGACATGCCACTGTTTATATATATGAAATGTTCAATGAATTATGTGATTCTGACGTGCTATACAGTGATTTGGATGAAATAATGCAATTGTGGTAATGACTGCTCACAGTTATTTTTTGTTAAACGTCGGCGATTGGACAACATACGCAGACGATTCAGTTAGTAGAATCGTGTGCGATGCTGAATAAAGCCGCACACCTAAACAAATAAAGTCGTCTGTGATGCTCCTTAACACACATGATTAAGTAAAGATAAAACGTTTGCGATGACGTCCCGTTCGCACACGAGCGTTTTCCTGCGCCCGTTTGCAAAGTTTGCATCATCGCACATGGTCAGTCGACCCGTGTGCGATGTACCCCCCCTATCGCCCACCCATGGATAGCGACGAATGCTATACTCGTGTGCGATGGCCAAAGTCGACCGTGTGCGTTTGCCCGATCTGTACTAGTGCACAGTTGTGGTGATTATTTGAAATTGGAGCCACAATTGTGGTAGTTTTGTTAATTTTCTCTTGTCAGCCTTGTCATTCTTAGATTTATAATCAATATCTCAGCTATTGTTTTATTTTGTTGAAAAGACACAATAGTACATTTTTACGTGATAGATAGAAAACTCTTTGTAATAGTAGGTGCTACGTAAGATATAATGAACGGGATCAAGAGAAAGAGTGACTCTTAAGAGAATTAAAAAGGAACAAAAATTCAAGACATTTGTATGCGCATTTGCAGTTGGAGAAAATAGCCAATTTGATGTAAACAAATATATTGTGTGGCCAACTTAAAAGCGTACATTTCAGAATTTTCCCATCACACTTTGCCAGGAAAAAACTTAACGTGCATAGACATAAGGTTTATTACAAAGTTGGTAGGGAAACACCGCTATATATTGCATAGTTGGTCGAACAGGAATAATAGTAGAGGAAATAAGGAAGTGTAAATATGAAAAACAACCCAGCCTAGCGATCATGTCTGAAATAAAGTAAGGGTGCCCATAGCTTTTTATGCCTATGTAGACTGCCTTGATTACCACCTCCAAAGACGCATTTTCTTGCCAGTTCTTTTTAATGCAAAATGCATTCGTTCAGCACCTTCTCCATAGAATCTTTTATTTTCGAAGATTGAGTGTAGGCGTCATGCTCTCTGTACATGTTTTCCATTACTCTTGCAAGGTTGATGACTCTTGTGAGTATTGATGTTGGTATGGATTTGTTGCTGAGAAACTCCTTGCTTACGCTCCTCCATTGATCTTCCACCATACACCCACTAGTAGAAAACAGGGCTTCCGTTTTGGCCCCCGGGAGGCTTTAGTCCCGGTTGTGTAAAAAACCGGGACTAAAGACCCCTTTTTTGGGGCTCGGAGGGCGCGCGGGGACCGGGAGGCATCCGTCCCGGTTTTTTGGGACCCTTTTGTCCCGGTTCGTTCCACGAACCGGGACAAAAGGTCCGTTCCGACAGCGCCCAAGGGTGGGGTCCGGCGCAGGAACCTTTTGTCCCGGCTCGTATCACAAACCGGGACAAAAGGGTAACCTTTATTCCCGGTTTGTAATACGAACCGGGACAAAAAGTCTTCACTCACTATATCTTCTTCTTCCTGCCCGAGGAGCTCGAGTTGAACACCATTTTTCTTCTCAAAGCTCCTCACAAAGCTCCATTTGATCCATACTTTTTCCACCATTTGTCCACATTAAGTTTCCCCTATCCACCCAAGGCTTCTAATAGGTTAGAAGTCTCATCCTCTCGGAGCTTGGATTCATCTCTATTACTATTTTTGCTCCTCATTTCCTTGGTGTTGCATGCTAGGTGTTTGATTAAATGCCTAGCTAAGTTAAAATTGCTCAAATTCTAGGTTGTTGACTTATTGCTTTTTTATTTTTTTTTATATGCAATTTGAGTTCAAATTAATGTATGATTTGTTATTTTTAATTAGTGCCGTCCCGTTCGTGTCCTTATCCTCACGGTTGTCGATCGCCCCCGTCGCCGGCACCACCTTCGTGAGCTTCTTATTCTTACTTATATGATTTACATTGTTATTTGTATAATTTTTCTTATTTGTATAATTGTTTTTATATGTATAGTGATGGTTTTGATATCCGTCCCCGTCGGCCCTCGTCCGGTCTATGATTCGGATGTGGTATATTATCTTTTATAACTATGTTTTTAATTTCTTTATTTTAACAATTATGCCGACCAAACATTTGACATAGATATTTTGATCTAGGACATATATGAACCTGAAATTCCGACCGACCCTCTTGTCGAGAGGTTAAATTTACTTGAAAGCGAAAACGATGATTTGAAAAAAAAAATCAAAAAAATTGAAGAAGAGAAGATGAAATTGGAGCTGTATGTTGCCGATGTCGTCGATGATCACAAGATCGAGATGGATGCAATGCGTAAGAAGATTAGAAACATTAGAAAAGATTCCATTAAAAATGAGGCTTGGTATCATTATGCCGTCGGATCAATTGTTACCTTAGTTGCGATTTTGATCGCATTTGTTGTTGCATTTAAATGCATTAGATAGTTTGTATGTTAATTTCACTGTATTTTTTCATCATGAGGACTATGTATTACATTTGATCAGTACTCTGCGGGAGGTTTTAATGTGATGACCTTCTATTCATGATGTTGTGTGTAATATATAATTTACTCATATAATGCAGATGAGTCGGCAATATATAACTCGAAATATATAAGGTGCTCGATGAATCGGCAATGGATGTACGGTGACCGACGAACTGGCGAGTTCATTACGGGACTTGCTAGTTTTATCGCTGTGGCCGAGACAAACAAACAAAATGGTTTTATGTGTTGTCCATGTGTTGTCTGTCAGAATAAGAAGGATTACTCCTCCTCCAAAATCCTTCACACCCACCTGCTTCGACACGGTTTCATGCCCAGCTATAATTGCTGGACCAAGCACGGAGAAACAGGGGTTATGATGGACGAAAATGAAGAAGAAGAAGATGATGGTATGTACCCTGAATACGGTGATACTGCAACGGGGGAAGCTGAAGATCTAGATGAGCCGACTGATGATCTTGGTCGTGCCATTGCTGATGCACGGAGAGACTGCGGAACAGAAAATGAGAGGTCGAAATTCGCGCGCATGTTAGAGGATCACAACAAACCGTTGTACCCAAACTGTGAAGATGGCCTGAAAAAACTGGGTAGCACACTGGAATTGCTGCAATGGAAGGCAGAGGTCGGTTTGACCGACAAAGGTTTTGAAAAGTTGCTGAAAATAATGAAGAAGGACCTTCCAAAGCATAACGAATTGCCCGCCAGTACGTACGAAGCAAAGAAGGTTGTCTGCCCTTTAGGATTAGACGTGCAGAAGATACATGCATGCCCTAATGACTGCATCCTCTATCGTGGTGAGGAGTACGAGAATTTGGATGCATGCCCGGTATGCACTGCATTGCGGTACAAGATCAGACGAGATGACCCTGGTGATGTTGAGGGCGAGCGCCCGAGAAAAAGGGTTCCTGCCAAGGTTATGTGGTATGCTCCTATAATACCACGGTTGAAACGTTTGTTTCGAAACAAAGAGCATGCCAGGTTGTTGCGATGGCACAAAGAAGATCGTAAGAAAGACGCGATGTTGAGACACCCCGCTGATGGGTCACAGTGGAGAAAAATCGAGAGAGAGTTCCCAAACTTCGCAGATGACGCAAGGAACTTAAGATTTGGCCTAAGTACAGATGGCATGAATCCTTTTGGAGAGCAGAGCTGTAGTCATAGCACGTGGCCTGTGACTCTATGTATCTATAACCTTCCTCCTTGGTTGTGCATGAAGAGGAAGTTTATTATGATGCCAGTGCTCATCCAAGGCCCGAAGCAACCCGGGAATGACATTGACGTGTACCTTAGGCCTTTGGTTGAAGAACTTTTACAGTTGTGGCGCGAAGAAGGTGTACGTGTGTGGGATGAGTACAAACAGGCGGAATTTGACCTACGAGCGTTGTTGTTCGTAACTATCAATGATTGGCCAGCTCTTAGTAACCTTTCAGGACAGACAAACAAGGGATACAATGCTTGCACGCACTGTTTAGAGGAGACAGATAGTATATATTTGGAGAAGTGTAAGAAGGTTGTGTACCTGGGGCATCGTCGATTTCTTCCGACCAAGCATCCCGTAAAAAAAAAAGGCAAGCATTTCCAAGGTCTGCCCGAGCCTCGGAGGAAGCCTGACCACCGTACTGGTGATGATATATTTGATATGGTCAAGGATCTAGAAGTGATCTTTGGAAAAGGTCCTGGCAGTCAATCTGTTCCGAATGACGGTACCGGACATGCGGCCATGTGGAAGAAGAAATCTATTTTTTGGGAGCTACCCTATTGGAAAGTCCTAGAGGTCCGCTCTTCAATCGACGTGATGCACGTGACGAAGAATCTTTGCGTGAACCTGCTAGGCTTCCTGGGCGTGTATGGGAAGACAAAAGATACACCGGAAGCACGGGAGGACCAACAACGTATGAAAGACCCAAACAACATGCATCCACAGAACAAGATACACCGGAGCAGCTACGCCCTTACCAAAGCAGAGAAGGAAATCTTTTTTGAATGCCTGAACAGTATCAAGGTCCCGTCTGGCTTCTCGTCGAATATAAAGGGAATAATAAATATGGCTGAGAAAAAATTTCAAAACCTAAAGTCTCATGACTGCCACGTGATTATGACGCAGTTGCTTCCGATTGCACTAAGGGGCCTTCTACCGGAAAATGTTCGAGTACCCATTGTGAAGCTATGTGCATTCCTCAATGCAATATCTCAGAAGGTAATCAATCCAGAAAATCTGACACAGTTACAGAACGATGTGGTCCAATGTCTTGTTAGTTTCGAGTTGGTGTTCCCACCATCGTTCTTCAATATTATGACGCATCTGCTGGTTCACCTAGTCGAAGAGATTGCCATTCTCGGTCCTGTTTTTCTACACAATATGTTCCCCTTTGAGAGGTTCATGGGAGTTTTAAAGAAATATGTCCATAACCGTGCTAGGCCAGAAGGAAGCATCTCCAAGGGCTATGGAACAGAGGAGGTCATTGAGTTCTGCGTTGACTTTATTCCTGACCTTAAGTCGATTGGTGTTCCACAATCAAGACATGAGGGGAGACTGAGTGGAAAAGGCACGCTAGGAAAGAAAGCAGACATATGCAGGGACGGGCATTCTTTAACTCAGGCACACTACACAGTTCTACAGAGTTCTACCTTGGTGGCCCCGTATATCGAGAAACACAAGAACATATTACGGTCTCAACACCCGGGACAGTCCGACACCTGGATTACACATGAACACATTGATACTTTCGGCGGTTGGTTGCGAACACATCTCATTAATGACAACACTGTTGGAGATCAGCTTTACTTGTTGGCCAGGTCACCATCTTCGACTGTGTTGACTTTCCAAGGGTACGAGATAAATGGAAATACATTTTACACGATCGCCCAAGATAAAAAGAGCAGCAACCAAAACAGTGGTGTCCGGTTTGATGCAATAAACAACAATGGACAAAAGGACACATATTATGGTTACATAGAGCAGATATGGGAACTTGACTATGGACCTTCTTTTAAGGTCCCTTTGTTCCGGTGCAAATGGGTCAAGCTGAATGGAGTGGGGGTTCAGGTAGACAAGCTGTACGGAATGACAACAGTGGATCTCAACAATCTTGGTTACGGAGACGAACCATTCGTCCTAGCCAATGATGTTGCTCAGGTGTTCTATGTGAAGGACATGTCTACCAAACCGAGAAAGATGAAAAATAAGGAAACGAATAAATCATCCGACGAGCCAAAGCGTCACATAGTTCTTTCAGGGAAAAGAAACATCGTGGGAGTGGAGGACAAGACAGACATGTCAGAAGATTACGATAAGTTTGATGAAATTCCCCCCTTCACGGTCAAAACTGACCCAACCATCGTGTTGAATGATGAAGATGCTCCATGGTTACGGTCGGTGCGACCATAAGAAAGCGGCAAGACTTCTCTGATGATCTTCCACCGCTTCCCGCCTTCGTCTTCGTGTAATAATATTTATGTATGAGTGTTCTCAAACATGATGTATTTTTATAAACACTTTGATAATATTTAGTCCCGGTGGCTAGAACCGGGACTAAAGGGTCTTTTGGCGCGCACACAGTTTCACCTGACTTGTTATTACCTGCATATCAAATGACTTGTATGACTTGTATTCGGTAGATATAGAACAAAACATACGGTTTCACCTGCATACAGCCCAACAGTGGCTCGTGAGTGCCTGCATATAAAATGCACTGTTGGACGTATGCAGGCGAATCCGAATGATTTGTATTCGGTCTTTGCCTTCCGGACTAGTTTGACTAGCTTCTTCTCCGCTGTTGCCGTACTCTTGTTCTTCATCTCCTCCTCGATCATGTTTGGTATTTATAGCTAAATCCGTCTCGCGTCGTCGTGAGCAGCAATCGACCTTCGATCCAAGCAGCCGCAAGACATCTCTCATGATCTAACGACCGTCCCAAAAAGTGTTGGGAATGTTGTAGATCATGAGAGAGCCTTGCAGCTGCTTGGATCCGACCGAGGGGCATGGCTACCACTTCCACCACCACCACCACTCGTTGTGTGCCGTTTCGCTGCAGGGACGTCGCTATTTATAGGCGTGTGCTTCTGATCCAACGGCTCACAAGAGCTCTAAAGAAACACACCCCTGATCCAATGGCTCACAAGCGCTTGAAAGAAACACACGATCCGTGTGCTTCTTTAGTCCCGGTTGGTAACACGAACCGGTACTAAAGGCCCTGATCCAACAGCTCACAAGCGCTCGAAGGAAACACACGATCCGTGTGCTTCTGATCCAACGGCTCACAAGCGCTCTAAAGAAACACACCCCTGATCCAACGGCTCACAAGCGCTTGAAAGAAACACACGATCCGTGTGCTTCTTTAGTCCCGGTTGGTAACACAAACCGGTACTAAAGGCCCTGATCACTCTATATATAGGCTTGGCCTCCATTGCCATATCACATCTAAACTCATATCTACAACCTCATCACTCTTCCATTGTAACAAAATTTTGACTTAGGCGTTTTGACTTAGGTGTTCTCGGCGACGATGTCCATGTTGGACCAGAGGGGCGATGTGCGGGACTGGGCTCCACCGGGCTGGCACTGGGAGGTGCTACCTTCCGGGACGCGCAGCTTGGTGAGGAATCCGGGTGACATCGTCGACCCGGATCTTCTGTGGTGGCAGTCGCGTGGGCCACGCTCGGTGCAGAGGGAGCCGGCCTCCGAGGAGGTGGTACGTCGCCGTATCAGGGAGGAGGATGAGCACGTCCGTCGCTACATGTATCTATTGGATAGGCAGTATGACAGTAGGTGGTCGTTTCTTCAGAGGGTTCCTTCTCACGTGAGCTATGACCCTGTGAGGGTTCCTTCTCTTGGATGCGCAGCGCCGGAGGCTCAGCACCCCGTGGCTCAGGAACTTGGAATATGTCCTAGGCAGTACGACAGTTCTGTTGAAAACTTGTTCACAACAAAGAGCTATCTCCTCCTAACATTCTAGGGTTTCTGTCGAAATAACGGGTGTTATGGCCAAATACATGGCATAGTTTGTTTGAATGGGTCCATATTCCACACAACATGCATCTTGGAAGCACGGACAATGTTGACGAAGGAAGTTTTTTTATTGAATAAAAAAACCATTTTCCATTTTCCGAGTGTCAGAAATGGTTTTTTTTTGTGAAGGACCTACCAGAAATATGTTGCAAAACTTGGGTGATTCATTTTTTTAATATGCTAGAACATGTTATATGCACAAATAATCAATTTGTTTTCTAAGAAAAGATTTCCATCCACCTCTTTTAAAAATCACAAATTTCTGCCGATTCTGCTGGAAACGGGACAACTTTCTAGACTTAATTATAGTTCTTCTAGAATATTTAATTCCATTTGAAAGATATTGTATTTATAATTTTATAAGTTTAAAACAAAAATTATTGTTTTTTTCTGATAAACAGATCGAAAGATATTGTATTTATATTTTATAAGTTTAAAACAAAAAAACAGAACAAACTTTTGTTGGCGCCCAAATTTTAATTCTGAAAGAACCTTTCGTCCCGGTTCGTGGCTGGAACCGGGACGAAAGGGTCTTTTGGCGCGCACCT
>QRDG01000182.1:21951-105046 GCA_012064385.1 Puccinellia tenuiflora
TTGGTTAGATTAGGTATTTTTTAGTTAGAATTGGTAGCTAATATTTTCATTCGAATTAGAATTTGTAGTTAATCTAAATATTTTAATTCTTATTCTTAGTTAATTAAAATAAGAATTGCCTAAATAAGAATTGTTTTCTCATTTTTACAATATTTAGCTAATTAAAATATTTAGCTTACCAATTTAAAATATTTAGCTTACCAATTGCCGATTGCACGATTCGTGATCAAGCCGTGCCCAAGTTCATCGGTGACATCACCATGACGTCATGTGTTCATCATTTAGCAATTGTTAGCTATTTTAATAAGTTAGCTATTTAAATAATTAAAATGTTAGCTATTTTGAAATGTTAGCAATTGTGTTAACAATAATTATTAGTGTTAGCATTGTGTTAGCAATTGTTATTAATTAGTGTTAGCAATTGTTAGCTATTTTAAATAATGTTAGCTATTTTGAATTAATTAGTGTTAGGAATAATGTTAGCTATTTTGTATTAATTAGTGTTTGAAATGTTAGCAATTGTGTTAACACTAATTATTAGTGTTAGCAATTGTGTTAGCAATTTGTATTAATTAGTGTTAGCAATTGTTAGCTATTTTAAATAATGTTAGCTATTTTGAATTAATTAGTGTTAGGAATAATGTTAGCTATTGTTTATTCTCACGGTGGAGATGTTTATTTTGAATAATTAGTGTTAGCAATTATGTTAGCTATTTTAATAATTAGTGTAGAATAAGAATAAGAATAGAATTAAAAGAATAAGAATAAGAATAAGAATGGGTTAATTTTCATTAACCACCCGGTCATTGTCCTTGCAGAAACTATGGATCACAACAGAGACGAAAATCAGGAGAACATATTGCAAGATATTATCCGCGGTGAAGATGAGTTGGAGTTCACCTCGAGCTTTCTGAACGACTCCGGCGAGGGAGCGCAGATAGAAGCTGAGGCATCCGGTGATGATGGTGACCGGACAATTATTACTACAAACTCCGGCGCGGTATATTAACTAACCCTATATTGACTAAATCCACTATTTGATTCATATATATATATGCATTAATGATCTTTCTTATTTTAGCCCTCCGGATCGAGCAATCTTCTTCTATCCCCAAACGAGGCCCATCCAAAGGTGTGATAAAGAAGAGAGATACAAGATCGAAGCAGTAGCTCCAGATGGCAGACCGCTGACACATTTTGTCAAGTTTGTAAGTCAGTGCGGAGTTGTTGTTAGGGACAACGTCCCGATCACCACTCAAGAATGGAATGAGCCGAAGGCGACAGAACGCTCGTCTCTCACTTTTGTTGACGATAGAGTGAAAGACAATCTTTGGACGACGCTAATGGCTAATTTCACGCTTCCTCGTCAAGACGACGACGCTCATCCGTTAGAGGAGGAGGATCCAAATTACGTGGATCCCATAGAGAAAAAGGTCAAGGAGTGGGCACTGAAGAAGATGGCCGAACAATTTGCAAACTGGAAGAAAAGATTGCACAAGGACTTTGTCCTTCAAAAAAAGACTCCGGAGTTCACTGGAGCGTATGAAAAGCTAAGGGATCAGTGGGAGGAATTTGTCAAGTACAAGAAATCTGACGAGGCTAAGAAAAGGTCAGCAACTAATAAGAAAAATGCTTCCAAGAAGGAATATCACCATAGCATGGGGTCAGGTGGCTACAGGGCTATCAAGCCTAAGGTGGAGAGACTTGAGAACGCCCTGCTTGAACAAGGGATAATTCCTGAGATGCTGCGGTGGGCTGATCGGGCAAAACTTTGGTTCTTCGGGCATGGGGGAACGTTGCACCCAGAAACAGGGAAGTGCATCTTTACAAAAGCACAACTTGCAACCCCTCTCGCTGAACTTCAGAAGATAATGAAGGAGGTAGAAGCCGGGGAGTTCGTTCCAAATAGAGAGAAGGACGAGCTGTCACGGGCCCTCGGGAATCCAGAACACAAAGGTCGGACACGAGGCACAGAAGGCTCCGTACCGTGGAAGTATGGATTTCCAGATGATGCTGACAGTTATAGAAGCCGAGGGAGGAAGAAGGCAGAGGAGGCAGATCGGCTGAAGCAGATTGAAGATAGATTAACTAGGCAGCAGCAGATCCTTGATTCACTTACCACCCGGGAAGCTCAGCGGCACGAAGATCCTTCTCAGCAAGATAGCGGCCCACCATCTCAGCGGAAAAGCAGCGTGGCTTCCACGGAGCTCTTTCGGCCAGATATCTCGGCTCGTCGCTACCCCGTGGATGATATCACGGAGAGGGAAAATTGTGAGCTAAATGCTCCATTGATGAACATAACCGTGAAGGTGGCGGTCGGCGTAGTCTTAGCTGCTGTAACTAATGGTACTTACCATTCGCGGCCGATTCCAGATGGATATTCTGTTGTCTTAGTGGATGAAGTCATGAAAGGATACGAGGATCTGCAGCTTGACTACCCTACGGGTGAAGGCGAGACTGCACTGAGGGATGGTAGAAAAACTACTGTTCTATGGCGGAAGGAACACATTGTGCTTCCAAATTGGAAGCCAAGGTCACCGTCTCCGCCGCCTCAGCCGTCTCCGCCACCTCAGCCGTCTCCGCCGCGTCAGCCGTCTCCGCCGCGTCAGCCGTCTCCGCCACCCCAGCCGTCTCCGCCGCGACAGCCATCTCCTCCGCAGCGTCAGCCATCTCCTCCGCCGCGTCAGCCGTCTCCACCGCCTCAGCCGTCTCCGCCGTGTCAGGCATCTCCTCCGCAGCCTCAGCCGTCACAGGCTCATAGTCGTGTTCAAAAGCGGAAGAGCACCGCCTGCGCCGCCTCTGCCTCGGGTTCTAGTGGTACACGTCATCAGAAGAAAGCGAAACCCGCCAAGCCTATCGAGAAATTACCTTACGAATGACCAAAGCAGAGCTAGAAGTGTGGGTTAAAGAGGATGTCAGTCGCCAGTTAGCACCGAAGCGGTCACAAAAGGTCCCACTAGATCCGGTCTTAGTTGAGAGAACACTGAGAAACCTGACGCGACCAACGGCTGAGCAGATTTTACCGGACTACGACCGAACAATTATAAAGGCACGTGATGCTCAGGTGCCGCCCCATGTTCTGAGGGCACGCAATATTCCGAAGCCGAAGGACCGTCCATACGGTCAAGGAGTTCCTCAGCTCGGACAACAGGAGAAGCAATCGTGCGCCCGCTGAGGGTGTGTTCCGATGTCCCTCGGCCTAAACAATTAACTAACAAACAAATCAAAAAAGCCGCCGATGAGCTTGGTGTGACCATGGCTGAATACTTGGGCTCGCTAATAGAGTATCCCATTGCTGAGGTGATCACAGACAAGTACAAATACAAGCACGGGGAGCCTTTTGTCAAACCAGAGAAGGTCCCGAACCTTCCAACAAAAATGCGAAGATTGAATGCGTGGTACATGGAAGCAGCAAAGGAAGGGAAAAATTGGATCAACCTGGAGGTTAAAGAAGAGCATTACGGTCGTGGAACTGCCCAGGTCCAGGTTGAATTTGAAGAACTGTTTCAGTTATTCCAACAAGATGCCATCGACAAATCTATCGTCAGTGCCTATTGTCTGTAAGTATTTTTTTTCTGTAACTAAGTCTCTAACTCAGCTCGTTAAACATATTTGTAATTATCCTCACTCTATTATGCAGATTGAAGATTCGAGAATGCAGATTATCTGGAATCTATGACATTGGGTTCGTTGACCCACATGTCATTCATCAGTACAATCTTATACATAAAGAAAAGGAAACGGAGGACCTCTTGGTACTTGCGTTAAGGAAGCAAGAAACTAAAACACAAATACTATTTCCTTACAACTTTGGGTGAGTGTTAGTGTCTATACACCTTCTATACTCCATGTTAATTAAGTGTAATTGACGAGTAATTCGTGCGCAGGTTCCACTATCTGTTATTTATCATTATTCCTGACAAAGGAATAGTACAAGTCATGGACCCACTACGTGATCAACCAGAGAACTGGGAGGACATGAAGGGAATGATCCAGAGGTAATTTCAATCATTATGGCACTATATCGGCAACTTTCGTTCATTTCCTGGTATGTAGTAATTAATAAGTCATTTATTCTTTTTCATTGACTTCCAGGGTTTGGAAACGGTTCACCAACAGGGCTCCGGGTGAATGGACAGATGAGCTTGAATTTAAAGACATGGCGGTAAGTAGTTCTAGCTAGACCCGGGCATCTATTTGATTGAAGTTTAATAATATTATCATGCTTGATTATTATTTTGATTGAACTTTGTTCTTATAAAGTGCCCGAGACAGGGATCCGGAAATCACTTATGTGGATTGTATGTCTGCGAGTTCATTCGCCAGAGGTGTTATCAGAGGAGCAGACTCTTAGAACATCTTGAAGTAAGTAAACAATATTCACAATACTATTTTATTACAATCAATTGTGTTGAGATTCTCTCATATATATATCGAAATTGACCCCTTCCATAAATTAT
This sequence comes from Puccinellia tenuiflora, assembly GCA_012064385.1. Classification (NCBI taxonomy): domain Eukaryota; kingdom Viridiplantae; phylum Streptophyta; class Magnoliopsida; order Poales; family Poaceae; genus Puccinellia; species Puccinellia tenuiflora. The sequence continues at coordinate 26,412 of QRDG01000182.1, forward strand.
ATAGATCGAAGGAATGCGGGACATGCTCCTACCACAAGACCGCTTGCGAGCAATTCAAGAGGAGCTGGCGGCATTCTTCTTAGATCAAGTCATAGATAAAATGGAGAATTTTATTCACCGGGCAACTAGGGTTTTGTGTATGTTAATAGGGTTGGACAACTTATATGATACTATATGTAAAGATTCGACAACTTATGGCGATGTTTGTGTAATTCCTTCTTTAGTTATTTTGTATATACATAGTATCGTCGAATTGGATCCTAAAAAGAAAAACAATAAATGAAAAATAAACGAAAAACAGTAAAACAAACAAACAATATAAAGAAAAACAGCAAAACAAAAAAAAACTGAATAAACCTTTAGTCCCGGTTCGTGGCTAGAACCGGGACTAAAGGTCCTCTGACAGGCGCGGCACTGCGCGCTGCCACGTCTTGACCCTTTGGTCCCGGTTCGTAACAGAACCGGGACTAAAGGTCGGGGCTTTAGTCCCGATTGCGCTGTCCCGGTTGCGCAACCGGGACTAAAGGGGCTGGGGAACCGGGACAAAAGCCCCGTTTTCCACCAGTGACACTTCTGCCAATGAGTATGAAAACTTAGTTTATGTTCTAAGTTGTTTCTTTCTCATCATAGCCAAAGCTTGGAAACTACAACTAAGAAAAAGAGAAAACATGACAACACTGAATCTGGAGGTTCAAAGAGGTACTTTTATGTATTCCATTGCTGCTGCCATAAACTTGCTGCTGTCATTACTGCGATAAACTTACTACTGCCATAAACTGCTGTCATTACTGCCCTAAACTTACTATTTCCACACACGCATGTGCAGATCAAAAACTGGCTCCATTGAGAAGGCCAAGACGAAAAAGAAGGTTGCTGGGAAGATTCCGGTGCCACTTGACAGCCCAGCAATGGGCACAAGGAGCAGAAAGTTTCAGCCTCCTAGCCCTGCTATGAGCACAAGAAGCAAAAGAAGGCTCAGCTTGTAATTTTCATATGCTTCTATGCTCTTCCATTGATGTAATGGTTCTTTTGGAGTTCCTGTCATATGATGGTTCTTTTGGAAGTCCTTTAGCCTGACATATGTAAACTATTGGTGACTTATGTGTGAATCTGGTTGCTTATGGTACTTGTTGAGAATTGTTCAATCGATTATATACATATAAACTGTGTGCAGGGGATATGGCATCAAAATACAGGGGAGGTTCTGCCGATTTTTTGAATTTTTTTGAATTACGTTTCAGTTATTATTAGTATAGTTGAACCAGGGGCAAAAGTGACTTTGTATGTGAAAAGTTGACACCGTTAGCTCTAAAAATACACTAGAGTGTCATATGAGGCATAAATTTTACACAAGAGGCCATAGAAGGAAGGAAAAAGTTGGGAGTGTCACATAAGTCATCATATTTTAGGAGTAGTGTCATAGAAGGAATTCTCTCCAAATTTTGTTGTACGTGCCAAGTTCAAAATATAACTTCTGAGCTCTGACTTCTGACATATTCGGCTATATGTGCATATACCATGTACTATATAGTATATACACAAGCAGGAACAACAACAGGGGGCAGGAGAAGAGCTCAAGGTTCTGGGGACATGACGGAGCCCGTTCGCTCTACGAGTGAGGCGGGCACTCAACTTGAAGGGCCTGGACTACGAGTACTTGGAAGAGGACCTCGATCACAAGAGCAACCTTCTCCTCCGGTCCAACCCAGTGAACAAAAAGTTGACAACGGCGTCCCGATCTGCGAGTCTCTCGTCATCTTGGAGTACATTGACAAGATCTTTGGTGACACCGGTCCGTCCCTCCTCCCAGCCGACCCCTACGAACGTGCCATGGCACGGTTCTGGGCCACCTACATCGACAGCAAGGTAACGTATGTAGGCAATTTGTTCGTCTCTTCAGGTGTCTCTGCATAGGTACTTGCTAGCTAGCAGCAGGGGAAAATGGATATATACTCTTTCCGTCCTTAAAGACGTGCCGTGTAAATTTATTCAAAATATCAATGCTTTGACTGTTTGACAAAATATATAGGAGGGGAAATATATATCAGGTAGTACTACAATATTAAATAAACAAAATATCAATGCTTTTTTAGTTTGAACAAATATAGATAGTAGAAAACATCAATAGCTACAATATCTCTTATAAAAAGAATCATATTTTTTATTAAATTTATAAGCCATGTATTTGGAAACAGAGGAAGTGTGTACTCTTATGAGTACGTACGTGCATGTGAATTGATATCGTGCTTGACGAATTGTTGCAGCTAGTTGCCCCATGGCTGAAGATGTTTCGGGCCAATGTGGGCAAAGAGAAGGCTGAAGCGATGACAGAGACGGTCGAGGCTGTGGAGACACTGGAGGGGTTGCTCTCCAAGGGACAATATACGAAGCCCTTCTTCGGCGGTGACAATGTCGGGTACGTCGATGTCGTGCTTGCCGGCATGATCGCGTGGATGCACGCGACCAAGCCACTTTGTGGTTTCGAGCTCTTGAACGCTGCAAGAACCCCGCTTCTGCTGGAGTGGACAGAGCGCCTTGCGGGACTCGACGCCGCCAAGATGATTATGCCGGACGTCGGCAAGCTGGTCGAGTTCAAACGTGCCAAAATGATGAGTCAAAACTACTACCTCCCTTCCAAGATGTAAGATGCGGTTGCCATTTTTAGTCAACAACGCACAACTTTAACTAGTATTTTGACTTGTAATATTGTGTAAAGTTACTATAAATACATATAAATAAAAGTATTTCAAAAAGCAAATATAATGATGCCACTTATGCAAATTCAATCTGTTTACATTGGTACGTATTACTGGTCAAATTCATGTATTAAAGACTGTATGAAAGAATGCACGACCATTTCGGAATGGTGGAGTTAGGGTTTAAAATGGGACAAAAACTTTACGTTCATTTCCGCATGAAATGAAAACAGAGAGCAGGAAACAGAGTTTTTTTTAATATTATTTTTTTAAACACGAATTGCAAATATAATGCGCTGATTTTTTTTTTCAAAAATAGCACACCATCGGCCGTTGATCCGCCGAAACACTCGCTGATCGAGCATTCGAGCTAGGTTGTGATGGGATCGATCGAGCTAGGTTGATGGCGCGGAGGGCGGAGCTCGATCACGAGCTGGGATATGTGGCGCCTTCTTTCCTCGTCCACCATGCCACCCCGTTGCCTAGTCTCAAGCTCCATGTCACAAGATGAGGATCCTTTCATCCCGACACATGGCGTCCAAGGCCGTGGCTGTGAAGAAGTCTGCCCCACGAACCACGTCGCCTTCGGCGGCGGCAGCACCGTGCTGCTCGCAGGGGACGCGCTCCTGGCCTTCTCGGAGCACATCGCCTGGGGCTGCACGGAGCATGGCGTGCCGGCCGTCGCGGAGCTCGCGCACGCTGTGCACATCACCAGCGAGGGCGCGGACGTCGGGCTAGCCACGCTAGAGCACAAGACGGCGCGGCTCCCTGAGGCCTTGGCGGTGTGCGGAGCCATCGTCGGTGGATGCGACGAGGAGAAGATCGAGGGCATCCGTCGGTACGCGCGCTACGTCGGGCTGCTGTTCCAGGTGGTCGACGACGTGCTGGACGTAGCGCGCGGCGTCCTTATCTAGGACTGTTTCGGCGGGCCAACGAAATCGTTTGTTTCGGCGCGTCGTGGGCCGAATCTTTCCTACCGGCGTTCCAATGGCCGAAAGAGCGGGCCCCACACTGACCCCGGGCCTGGCGACGTGCAGATCGTCCTTCTATATGCCGAAAGGAATGATTCGGCTGTTGGACAGCCGAATGTGTACTAGTTTTTAAATTTATCCCATCCGCGTATTATATGTGCAATTCGTACTAAAAATAATAATATTTAAAAGGAAAATAGAAATAGTATTTTGAGAAAAATAAACATGAATCGAATATTCTGAACAGAAATGGCAAAGGGAACGGAGGGCCAATCTCGGCGAAAGTGTAGAAAACGACATGGAAACTTTCCGAAAAACAAATATAGAAAATTTCCGGAATCAACCCAGTCAAGCCCGAGTACTACTTAGAGTCGGTGATTTCCTTTATTTTTCGATAAAGAAATTTTTATTGTGTTTTAAGCCTTACACCCGACCTCTGCATAACTAGGATGCACACAGCTACCACATGTGTGTCGGTGATTTTCTTTATTGTTCACTCCAAACCAAAAGGTCCAAAACATATGTGGTATGGGCCTATGGGGTCATAGAAAACCATTCTCAATAGCTTGTGGAAAGATCCTCGTCAAGAAAGATATATTCTATCAAAGAAGAATTGTCGATAAAAATGGATGAGCTTATTAATGAAATTAAAGGTATAAATAATTTCCTATTAAAGAATTAGATTTCATTGCTGCAAGCCTACAAGCAGTTACCCTTCATGCGGAGGACACGATTATAATCCTAATTTTTAAAAGTCATATGCTAACCCTACGTGAGTCAACAATGGTGCCAGCGGTGGATATCGCCAGAACTTAGAGAAAAATCTAAGATTTTTTTATAGCTGCTCAAACTGACCCAAAAAATACTGAACTAATTAAATATCATGATGCTAAGTTGGTCAAATGTCTAATAAAAAATCCGAATATCAAGAATGATGTGCAGCTTCTGCAAGATTGCACTCGCAATATTAAGGCTCAATACCTTAAGATAGCGGCACTAGTAGGAAAGTGTTTATAGATGACCGTGGGTACCAGTGGCAGATCACTATAAGTCAAGCCACATATTTTGGAACCGAAAATACCATGGTGTGTCTAAGAGCCTGTTTGGTTGGGCTTTCTAACTGGCCTTCTACGCTTATAAGCCGAAGCCTAACCAAACACCAATTTTCATGTTGATTAAAACCCCGCAAGGCCGGTTTGATTGGCTTCAAAGGGAGCACAAAGAAATGACCAAGTAGCAAGTTGTATCCTTTTCATGACCGGTCAAGTAGTTGTTGGTTGGAACTCTTTTGTAATGAACTATCTTAGTGGGTCATGTGTGCATGTCGTGGACTATTATGGTTGTCATGTGTGGATGTAATGAAATATTTTAGTGGGTCATGTGTGGATGTCAGTGAATTATTATGGTTGTCATGTGTGCATGTGGTGAACTTTATTGGTTGTCATGTGTGGCTGTTATTTTTTTTGTGCCATTTATATACCATTTGTTTGTATTTCATTTGTTTTTGTGAAGCACTCATGTTCTTTTTTGTCAAAAATTTGTAGATGAATGCAACTTATGATGGAAGTGATGATGAGGCTAATGAGAGCATGGAGGAACTTCTAGAGATCGCACATTTGGCATTTGAAGTTGCTATGGTGGGAGAACTAGGTAACATGTATAGTCGAACTTACTTGAACAAATCACCTTATCGGATTCCTCAACAAACTGGATTTGAGTGGGTCATGGAAAATCTTGATCGTGCAAAGAGTAGCTACAAAATGTTTAGGATGTACCCGGAAGTTTTTATGTCATTGCATGATCTGCTAGTGTCCGACTATGGATTGGCATCAAGTAGAGGAATGACATCTTTGGAATCATTAGGCATGTTCTTATGGATGGTTGGAGCCCCTCAATCTTTCTCGCAAGTAGAAAACCGTTTTGCAAGATCCCTTGAAACCATCCATCGGAAGTTCAAAGAAGTCTTAAATTGTCTATGCAAATTGGCAAGCAACAACGTAAGACCCATTGATTATTCTTTCACAACTCCTCATGCAAGAGTTAAAGATGATCAGTTTTGGCCTCATTTCAAAGGTGCCATTGGAGCAATAGATGACTCTCACATACCTTGTGTTGTTCCAGCATCCGAGGTCGTGAAACATACGGGTCGGCATGGATATACTTCTCAAAATGTGATGGCCATTTGTGACTTCGATTTGAGGTTTACTTTCATTGTTGTTGGATGGCCGGGCTCGGTACATGACACTAGGATTTTAAATCATAGCTTGGTGGAGCATCGACATAAGTTCCCTTTTCCTCCAAAAGGTAATATCGAATTTGGTTACAATCTGTAAATACTACCTTGTCACTACCAAATATTCCTTTAATTCTATCTTGGTTACAATCTGTAAATACTACCTTGTCACTACCAAATATTCCTTCTAATGGTAACTTGGTTGCAATTTGTAGGAAAATACTACCTTGTCGATTCCGGTTATCCAAACCGAAAAGGCTACCTTACTCCATTTCCAGGACAAACTTATCATCTACCGGAGTTTCGTAGACGCGGTAAACCAATGGGTAAGGAAGAGACATTCAATTATGCGCACTCTTCAATGCGTAACTCGGCTGAGCGCTCGTTGGGTGTTCTCAAGGAAAAGTTTCGCATGCTCAAAAAGGTTCCGAGCTTCAAGCCTCGAAGACAAAAGAAAATTATTGTTGCTTGTGTGTCGCTTCACAACTATATTCGAGACACCAAGTTACGTGACAAGGAGTTCGATGGATGTGATGCGGATGAGAACTACATGCCGAAGGTGGTGAGGCGAGCTGCACCGATACCACATGATAGAGCACCACCGTCAGAAGACACGGTCAACATGAAAGTGGTTCGCAAAACCATCGCAGATTCGTTGTTTAGGGCGAGACAAGATGACTGAGTAGATATGTTGAAGATATATGAAGAAGTGGTGTCTTTTGGTATATATATGCGAGAACACCTAGTATATTTTGGTAGTACACATGTAATATAATATGCACGTAATGTAATCTTTTGGCTGTTGTAATATATTACTGCCACGTACCTATTTATCCTACAAGATGTGTGTTCGGTGATCATGTACGCCGTTACTAGATTGATCAATTAGGTACGACCAATATACAATGTACCTACACCAACACAACTTCAGAAAATCTGAGAGAAACAATGTTTAATATTGATTTATCGTACGTACAATAGTTTAAACAATAGTGCAATACAAATATATTAGGCCAGTATCAATAATCCAATATATATACAGACAATCAACATCTAAGGGCATTTCAGACTTTCCACCACTAACAGCTAACAGCCGACAGCTAGTTTGCCAAACAATTCCATTGCTCACAGCAGCTTCTCAGAACAGCAGCTTTTCCACAGCCCACAGCCGACAGCTGCTTTTTTGAAAGCCACAGCCCAACCAAACAGGCTCTAACTTACCCGTCACTACTACTTATTACAAGTGGCGTGTCACGATAATCACACGCCACCGGTCTAATAACCTATAACGGCGAAATTTTCTAGTCACACGCCACCGGTCTAATCACACGCCACCGATCAATGTTTTGCAACCGCTCAATCTTGTTCAATACTCACTGCCTGCCACTTCTGCACACGGCGTCGTTGTCGCTTTTCCAGACAGCGCCGACATTAGGCCGTCCCTAATGCTCCAAGGTGTACCGTATCTTAACTATCCACGTTGGAATCTTGCTTAGGTGGAGGCTAGCCGGTTCTTATTTAGACTACGTCTCTTGACACGGACTCCAAGAGAAATGAATCAGTTTGACCAATTAGCTTGTGGGGCTGTGGATTTGAGGAAGCAAAACAAATAAATGCTGAGACAAAGATAAGAGACGATGGAGTAGGGGTGACGTCTCTTAAATGGAGTAACCGGTGATGTGGAGGGTGCTAGATATGGTAGAGCAGTTTTGCATTCCGGAAGGCCTTAACGCGAATGACCCGCTGTCCCACCTACACTGGCCATGCGTTTATGTAGGAAACCCTCGGATTCCGCTGTCTCACTCTCACCTCCTCTCCCCTGCCGCCTCGCATCCTCTCTCCCTCTCGTAATCCCGCGACACAACAACAACGAGGCCTGGTAGAGCCACTTGGGGCGGTGGAGCCTCAACATCAATGAGGCATGGGCGTTTGCCGGCCGACCACGACCTCATCACATATCCGGACTATCAGTTGTCAGGCGGATGCACTAGTAGAAAAATGGTTTTTCGGAAGGAGCCCCAAAGCCATTAGTCCCGGTTCGGCCAAAAACCGGGATCAATGCCCGGCATTGGCCTCGGTTCGAGCTGCCAGGTCCCCGTGAGCCATTGGTCCCGGTTCGGACGGGGGCATTAGTCCCGGATCGTGCTATGAACCAGGACTAAAGGGGTGGCGTCCTTTTGTCCCGGTTGTAGTCCCGGTTGGAGCCACCAACCCGGACTAAAGGTTTTTGAAAAAAAAAAACAAAATTTAGCCTCCCATGCCTCCCCGTGCAGCAAAAACGTCCAAAACGAATAAAACGAAAGTGATTAAAATTTCAAATTTTAAAATCCTTTGATATGCATGTACCTCACGCAACCTACTTTTAGGGAAAATTGAAAATTTTGAATTTTGATTTTTTTTTCAAATTCTCAGTAAAATGGCAATAATTTTTGCGTACGAACTCGAAAAAATTGTTTAATATATCAAAACGTTCAGCGCGAAATTCCGCCTCCGCTCACAACAGGGTTTACCCATTTGAGATTTTTTTAGATTTTCAAAATTCCAAAGGGAACTATGAAAGCAGGAAGATTTTTGCCAGAAATTCAAATTATTTTAAAAAAATTAATTTTTTTGGAATTAATAATTGTTGCCAGAAATATAGGTTGTTTATGTTGTTTATGTTAATATAGGTTTGGAATTCAAAAAATAATATCATGTGCCATCGTCCAGAAGATTTAAGTTTTTGCCAGAAATTCATTTTTTTAAGATTTTGCCAGGAAAAAATTGAAAACTTTGATTTTTTTTGAAATTTTTGAAATTCATTTGTTGCTTCTTTTAATTTTCAATTATTTTTAACTTATATTATTATTTTAGAATTTTAGATTTTTTTTTTGCGATTTTTTGAGTTTTTTTTGGATTTTTTGAGTTTATTTGAAATTTTTGAGTTTTTTTTGAAAATTTTAAGTTTTTTTCAAAAAATTTAGTTCATAAATTAATCATTGTTGTTTTTTAATCATTGTTGTTTATTTTAATAATTTTTTGGAATTCAAAACATTTAATCATGTGCTATCAAGACCTAAGGGTTAATAGGATTGATAGCTTACTATTGTCAAGAAAACAACAATTGCAGACTTGGTAGCTGGGGGAGAGGGAACTGTGAAGTTAAGCGTGCTGGGGCTGGAGCAGTGAGAGGATGGTTGACCGGACGGGAAGTTAGAGATTAGGGCTGAACGGTAGGTATGCACTTTGACCTAAGAATATGGGTGATTAGAGATGAAATTGTGAAATAATTCAAAGATTTGAAATTCGGGAATTTTTTTTAGAAAAATAAAATCATTTTTTGAAATAAAGAAATAGAAAAATCCTTTAGTCCCGGTTCGTGTTACGAACCAGGACTAAAGCGTGCTGGGGCTGGAGCAGTGAGAGGATGGGTGACCGGACGGGAAGTTAGAGATTAGGGCTGACCGGTAGGTATGCACTTTGACCTAAGAATATGGGTGATTAGAGATGAAATTGTGAAATAATTCAAAGATTTGAAATTCGGGAAAAAAATTTAGAAAAATAAAATCATTTTTTGAAATAAAGAAATAGAAAAATCCTTTAGTCCCGGTTCGTGTTACGAACCAGGACTAAAGGTCCTCCTACCAGAGCTCGCGACAGCGGGCCACGTGGTGACCCATTAGTCCCGGTTCGGGGCCGAACCGGGACTAGCAATAGTCCCGCTTTGCTAGTCCCGGTTCGCGAACCGGGACTAATGGCCCAACCGAACCGGGACTATATGGTGTTTTCCTACTAGTGATGAGTGATGACCACTACGGCTTGTTTACAACGGGGTCAGAGGTGAGGGGAAACCTGTTATACGTGACGATGAGCGTGAGAAAACACACAATCAGTACTTTGGCCAGCTTCCGCCGACTAGGTGAGGCAACCCGGAGGAGCGGCGCAGGTTTTGGTTCGTGCATGACCGGAACCATCATAGCGGCGATCATGCCTCCAGCGTGTGCGGCTTGTTAGGGCATCACCGACAATGCACAAGCAGTGGCGGATCCAGAAAAATTGTAACGCCTGAGCAAACACTTGATACTAAAACTGATTATGCTAATTATGTAACAAATGGTCATTAAATTGAGCTTTGCCGGCCAGCCGGAAGCCCGGGCAGCTGCCCAGGTAACAGGGACGCTGGATCTGCCAGTGTGCACAAGCCCCAAGAATGAGTCGAAGGAGGAACCCCTCCAGGCAGTAGCGGACTCAGGAAATAACTGATGGGTGGGCACACTAAAAAAAAAATATCATCGCAGCGACAAAATTTTGCCAAAACAAAAATCAGTTTCGGTGTTGATTGTACCAATTAAGTTGTACTTCTAGACCTTGGTTGTGAATGCTAGTGTCGGTACTAAACAACCCAAAAGGCAGATAAAACACATATCTCAAATCTCCCAAACTGAAGTACAACTAATCTAATCTTATACAGACTAAGCAGAGTGAAGGACGAGTTTCAGTTTTACTCCACTGCAGTTATGTACGAGCTTTACTATGTAATCTCTAATCTTATACAAATACGCAGTGTGTACAAATAATAACTAAAAAATATGTGCAATTGCATTCTTGAATCTCCATTGCAGGTCTGCAGGCTGCAGCGGTTCAGCCCGACAGAACACATGGAAGATGCATAGAGATAGTGACCCGCTCAGCCGCTCAGGCCTGGGATTTGAACAAGCATAAGCAGGCTTACAGGCTTCGGCTGGCTGCTCTGATGCTGGCGTGCTCGAGTAGCAGCGCTGTTCACAGCTGCAAACTGCTACGATGGCGTGGCCCCGGCCCCCGGGGTCGGGCGAAGGGCGACCGGCCGGCGGGCGAGGGGAGGCCGTCAGGCCAGAGGCGGGGAGCATTGAGACGCTGAGTTAGGGTCTTAGGGATCGATTTTTTGAGGCGCTCCACACTGGTTTGGTCAGGTTTCGTCGCTCGCCGTGTTCTGGTGACGAAATAGTACTTAGATGATACTGTAATTATTTTTTCCCAAAAGTTCTGGTGGGCCACGGCCCACCCTCTGGGTCCGCCAATGCCTCGAGGAGCGGCCGGACATGGAGGCCCCTCCTCTTGTCGCATATGGAGGCCGAGATGCTAGTGGTCAAGAAGGAGCCCGACGACGACGAGAGCATATTTAGCTCTTCCAACGAGAAGGAGACGCAGCTGATGCCGCCACGGCCGCGCGGGGAGGGTGACCCGAAGGACACACAAAGCCTCATGCTCGCCATTCACCTATGTTTGGCGAACTGTCACCCCTGCCAACTCCAACTCTAGTTTAGTTTAAATTTCATCGTGTAGTTTATTTTGTTGAAGTTTGTATGAAATTGCCTATGTTTTATATTTAATTGACATTAGTATGATTTGGAAAAAATCCGATGGGGGCGTCGCTAGGAGCTCCCGCCGACGTCCATAATGTGACTCTGCCCGCTAAACAAGCTGAAGAAGGTATATTTGTGAATTTGTTTTTGAACCAAACAAATCGGCCTAGCTAGAATTGTGACCAACTGACCACCGACACTCTCCAAACTTCGAAAGGATACTTTCACAAAAAACGGATTTGCTAATTCTCAGTCGACTGAGAATTAGTTAAATCTCAGTCGATACCGTGACCATCCGATTCTGTCTAATGATTTGTGTTATTCTGTGTTGTTTCTAGTACGCGTGTTCTCGTACGCTTTGAGGAACGTTTGCTGGTAGCGGGATGGACCAGGCCCATTTGTGTTTCAGTTTTGGCCGGCCTGGTCTTCTATAGTTGGGCTATAGTACAACGTGCAGTTCCCTAGTTGTTCATACCTTTTTCTAGCTGTTTAGCTATGTCGTGTGTTTGTTTCTATATGCCTGTCTTTTTTTTCTTCTGCCTCATTTCACTAAAAAATGGTAGTCTGTTTTTGTGTCTGCCTTATTTTTTTTTTCTTCTTCTGATTATGGGGTTGGTTGCGCCTCATTCACAACTGAGGGTACGCGACTATGTGTAATTATAAAACCAGTTGCACTTGCAAAATAAATATGTGCAACTCCGAGCCAGATGCAACTTTAGGGTGTCAGTTGCATCTGATGCGCAATAGGAGGTGTCAATTTCATCCGATACGCAATTGTGTGCAATTGTAGGACCAGTTGCACTCGATACGCAACAGTATGCAAAAACCTAGTTGCACCCTATTCGCAACTCCAATGCGCAATGGTACGCAAGGTGCCACTTGCATCTCATTCGTAACTGGAGGTACCAGTTGCACCTGATGTGTAATTGTGTGCAATTATATAGCCATTTGCACCCCATTTGCAGCTGGAGGTACCAGTTGCACCCGATGTGTAACTATGTGAAATTATATGGCCAGTTGCACCCCATTTGTAGCTGGAGGTACCAGTTGCACATGATGTGTAACTGTGTGCAATTATAGGGCCAGTTGCACCCCATTCGCAACTGGAGGTACCAATTGTACCCGATGAGTAACTGTGTGCAATTATAGGGCCAGTTGCACCACATTCGCAACTGTAGGTACTAGTTGCACCCAATGTGTAACGGTGTGTAGTTATAGGGCCAGTTACACCCCATTCGCAACTGGAGATACCAGTTGCACCCGATATGTAACTGTGCGTAATTATAGGGCAAGTTACACCAAATGCTTAATTGTGTGCAACTATGGGCCAGTTGCACCCCCACAAGTATAGGTACCAGTTGCGCCCCCACAACTATAGGTACCAGTTGCACCCGATATGCAACTGTGTGCAATTGTAGGGCTAGCATCGGTATTGGGTTGAGATCATCAGCAGAAGGGGGTGGGGGAGGGGGCATACCTCACACGCGCAAACAAATTGCTACATGCATCTGCTTCCATTATAATATAGTCTACTCTCTCCATACCTGATTCCGAACCCACATTCCCAGGAATAAATGTTGTAGAATTCATAGGCCTCGTCAAGAGAATCAAAGCAAGTCCCCATCTTTGGATTGGCCACAACCTCAGTTCCCCTCGGAGCGAAACCTGCAATCGCCTTCTCCAGTGCGCTAACACGGTCTGCCGCCGCAGATCCATATTCACCTCGTAGCCGAACCCTATAAAATTTGTTATCAGCAAATGTACACAGAGAATATAATTTCTTAATTTCTACCAGCCAGCACACAACGGAATAAATATAATATATGTATCTTCTGACCTACGATTGGGTTGTGACTTTGTGGGCATCGATTAATAGGAGAAGTGAGTACATGTTCTGTACTGGGAATGTAGTATCTGTGCAGCGTGCAGATCAATCGATGTATTTAGTTGCCAACTTGCCACAGTAAGCATTAACAATGATTTACCATAGACTTGAAACAGGGGACCAGAGAGCCTGATTCAATTTGTTTGGGTGCCCACATAACCTAAAACCCTAACCACCACATCCTTGAGCTACTTTTGGACTGATCAAGGAGTACTACATTTAGGGATTAATTATCATGCAGATCTTCCAGATCCAGCCTGATTAAATTCCCATGGAAGTAGGTCACAATCATCCAGATCTAGCCAATCTCTGGGCCTATACCGATGGAAAGAGCCGGAACGAACCGCCATCGTTTAGTTACTTCGCCAGACCGGAGTGGCAGAGATAAACAAGAAGGGGGTAGGACAATGGAGGGGCACTGACTGACCACGGCAAGGCTGCTCCCTCCCCGATGGCAAGAACTCCGCTGCCGCCTCTGTCGGCCGCGGCGGTTGGGATAGGGCCATTGATATATTTTTTCCTAGTAAAAAGCGATTTGCGCCACGTAGACCGTCACTCATTCAATTTGTAAATTACGCGTTTTAAAAACTGAATTCGTTCGGCCACTTTACACTAAGATTTATAATAAATTCTTCACATCAAAATATTTTATAATAAATACTTCCTATATGACATAATTGAATTCGTATTTAAAAAGAGTAAAATGCGTGGGCGGTTTTTTAAGTGTCCAGCTAGTCCTAATTCTTCAAAACTAGATCATTTTAGCAAACTAGATAGTGTATGTCTAGTTCCTAAACATATTCGAGCTATCAATGATAGTGTATGTCTATATTTTCGACAAACTCGTGACGAAACATGCCTTCTTTGTTAGCGGTCTTCATCGTGTGCTTGAACACGCTATTGGAAGGCTCGGTCTCCGCAAAGTGGCGATTATGGCGGTGTGAGTGGAACTGTGGAAGATTCATGAGGTAGGGACTGACGCAGGGCGACGTGTGGGAAGAGTGAGCGAGGATTGTATGGTGATCAAAACTAAATTAACAAGAGAAAAGTCTACAAAATAAAATTAGACTATTTTATATGTGTATGAAATATTGTCTAAATACCAGTAGTCAACACGCCACAAAAAAAAGTAGTCAACACGCCACACAGACAAGTCGCCGCACACAAGTCAAAATTGATTTGAGTTGCATATGACCTGAGATCACCAAAAAGGAATTAGGTCCGCTAATCCATTTTACCCTAATTTGTTTTGGTAAAGATTCAAGTGAAGTACATTTCGTAAGACACCCTGGTTGACTAACTAATTGGAAATATTCATTTGGTTTTACCGTTCGTCTCGTATCTACGGTGACTTTTAAAAGTAGATTCACACACACGAGTATGTTTTAATCATTTTACTGAACATTTATTTTGTCTCTTTATAAACGGGAGTATAATGCATAAGTGGTCAATATTCTTGCAACAAGTTACCAAACAAGGTCAGTGCATCTCCGACGGACTTTCCCGTTGTCCCCAAATCGGGATCTCATTCTTCTTCCCGGCACAAAAAGAGGGTAGACTTCATTCGAGCCCTTTTTTTACTATTATGCGTGGCATGCCCCCTGTTCGTATCTTAACAGGGCAACCTTCTCTTGCAAACAATCCCTTCGTCTAATGGGGCCTGGAAAAAAATAGACCTCTAGCGCCATCAGTCTGTTCGGACCCCCCCCCCCCCACCCCCCGTTCCCAGGTTTCGAAGCCGGCTATGGGTGTCCAGACACACCCTCGTAGTAACAATACCCGTAGCTGGTCAATCTTGTTCAATACTTACTTCCCGCCGCTTACCAAGCTCAGCCTGTCACTTCCCCACACGGCATAGCTACCACATTTCCAAACGGTGACGACATTAATGCTAGCGAACCACCGCCCCATCTACCATGGCCAAGTGTTTATCTAGGACTTTGCCACCCTCGGTTCCCAACCGATATCTCACATTCACTCCCTCGTCACCTTGCTTCCTCTCTCTCGCCCTCTCTCACCTCCTCTCTCCTGTGATCCCGTGACACAACAACGATGACAAGGCTGGCTAGAACCACTTGGGTCGGTGGAGCCTCAACGCCGATGAGGCGTGGGCGTTCGCCACCCATGACCTCCTAGCACCCCCGGACTATCGGTTTCCAGGCAGATGACTTATGACCACTCCCACCAGTTTACGATGGGATCAGAGGCGTTGAGGAACCCGCTGTACGTTGCAACGAGCCCCTAGTGGGATGACATATTTGTGGAGAGCGCGAAACAACGCACAATCGCTACCTTGGCCAGCATCCGCCGACTAGGTGAGGCAACCGAGGAGTGGCCGGACTTGGAGGCCCCTCTTCTTGTCACAGACGAAGGACGGCATGCCGGTGGTCAATTATGAGCCCGACGACTAGAGCATCTTTAGCTCTTCCAGTGAGAACGAGGCATAGCCGCCATCGCCTCCACCGCGTGAGGAGGGTGGCCCTGAGGACGCACTGGGCCGCATGCTCGCCATTCACCGGTATTTGGCGATGTCGCCATCCCTGCCGAATCTAACTCCAATTATGGTTAGTTTAGTTTAAATTTCGTCGTGTAGTTTATTTTTTGTTAAAGTTTGTATGAATTTTGTCCAATATTATAAATTTATATGATATTCATACGATTTGTAGGGAATTAAGCTATGTGAAATTTGAACCAAACAAGCCGGCCTTAATAATTGTGACTACGTGAAATTTCTTTGAACTTTCCGCCACCGAGTGCGTCATTTTAGAGCTTGGGATCTATGGGGCTCTTTATTTGAAAATTTCAAAAATATCATTTGTAAGTTTCAAAAATTCAGAAAAAATCTTAGATGTATATAATGATAGACTCTACTACTACGCAAAAAACCAATCCAAAATAATTTATATTGTAGGCTGAGAAAAAATGATAAAAGTATGGATCGAGATGCGGTGAATAGTGCACATTTTGAAAATTTAATCTTTTTGTCAGATTTTTTTTATTTTTGTGTAGCCTAGGATACACATTATTTTATATTGGTTTTTTGTACACTTATGGAGTTTGATATTATCTATATCTAGGATTTTTGTTTCATTTTTTGTAACTTTGAAACTGATATTTTTTGAAAAAAAAAATCAAAATATAGGACTTTTGGCAACCACGCTCTCCAAACTTCCAAACAATTCAGTGCCAGAAAAAAAAAAACTTCTGAAGGATACCAACCCCTATTCGCTCTCGTTTTTTTTTTTTTTTTTTTTTTTTTGCGGGGTTATTCGCCTTCGTTCTTGCTTGTGGCTTCCACTGCAAATCCAGCCGCCGCCGCCTCGTTCTTGCTCGACGGTCGTTCGTGACTTCGTGCTCAAATCCAGTCGCCGCCTCAACGATGCCTCATCGGGAGAAGGGGGCAAGAGAACGGGAAAATGCAGGAACTGCTCTGTCGACGATCGTTCCTGTCGAAAACTCCAAATCCAGTCGCCGTCGACCACCACCGCCTGCTCGCTGCTGCCACCTCCGGTGCTCTGCTTGCTGGGCAACCGCGGACGCTGCTTGCTCCGTCGTGACGGACCCCTCCCGTGCCAATCGGACTCCGCGTCAATGGTACCTCTCTGAATCCACTCTGTTGCTTTGTGAATTTTGCAATTTGCTTCCGCATCAACTTGCGATGCGTCTCCTGATTCTGCAACGTGAAGGTCCGATGTAGTTTGAACACTTCATTCTTGGATGGATTAGCAGTGAGCTATATCTTTCGCATGATTTACTATTTTCGTGAGGATTGGCTGCTTGATTACGCAAGGGAAATCAATTGCTTGATTGCATCTCGGATACAACATTGTGAATAGGCCATAGCGGTTTTCAGTTCAGTCATGTACAGTTTCGGTGAAGTGTCCAAATGCCTCTTCTTCTCAACTCAGATGTAATGTTTGCACCCCCATCGTTTACTGAAATATCATGTGCAGTTACAACCCGACTATCTAAGAATACATCGTGTAATGTGCGTTCATCTGACACAAACTGGTCAGAAGTTCATGAGTTATTCTAGTTTACATTGCCGTTGTAGGACAAAATGATCAACAATGAAATCCATGGAAAGAGTCGTATCCATGCACCTAGATACAGCAACAGATATGAGCCATATACTCATATACAGAGTTATTCTAGTTTACATCGACATAGTAGGCATCTTGTAAGTAATGAACTATTTTCTGGGTGTAAGATCAAGTTGATACGTTTGCAAGAATCTGTATAGCCATATAGGCTTCCTTTTCGAAAATAAAAATATCAAAAAAAATTAAGTAATGAGGTTCCTCCCATGACCTAATGAAATGCAAGTTACTGCTTGGTAAATGAACGGCCATCCCTCTGCTGCATACAAGCCAGCTACATTTGTAATTGTGACGGACATTAACACGACTTCAACAAATGAAACCAACTATTTTTGTTCTTGCTTTCAATTTTCATTCTTTTACAATTAGTTATATCCCATGCTTTTATTCCTTCATTACTTGGCTGCTGCAGGTTGATGTGGGGCTAGCGTTGCTCTGCACCTAAGGTGCATATGCTTAATTTAGACTCTGGATTTTTTGAGAAAACGCAAAAGAATTTTGTGTTTCATTTCATTGGAAAGATTTGGTACAATCCTCCTAGGAGGCAGATTACAGGGCAAAAAATAGAAAATCAGTGGACATCCCAGGTCTGCCATAAGATGGCTTGTTGGCCCAGGGCAGCCTCGTCTCTGATCCTGGCGACCAAGGTATGGATCGAGGGGCGGACATCATCGAAGACGCAATCATTGCGGTGCTTCCAGATCATCTAAGGGAGGAGTAAGGTTGCATACGCAAGACCTTTGTGCATTAGCTTCGGCGTGTTGAGTAGGTGTTGGATCGTCTCCAGCGCTTGATCGCAGAGCGGGCAACCTGGCAGGTGCTGCACTCCTCGGCGAGTGACATGGTCAGCCGTCCAGCAGCGGGAGAGGTTGGCCAGTCAGTGGAAGAACTGCATGCGCGGTGGCGCCCAGGACTTCGAGATGAGCTTCGAGGCCTAGCTGGTGACGGAGCTGTGGAAGGTGGCAAAGTAGGCAGAGTAGGTGCCGCTTGCGTTCCACTTCCAGTGCAGGCTGTCTGGCTCAGTGGTGAGTGCAGTGTGCTCAATCGCGTGCCAGAGCAGCAGGTATGGGTCTATCTCCTGAATGCCAATTGTGACGTGTATAGGATGCCCAGTAGTTCGCCTGCAGGCCATCCGTGACCGTTTTGGACTTGCGGCGTCGCTTTGGGATGCAGCCATACAGGAGCGGCGTGATCTCAGCGATAGAGCGCCCGTTGATCCATCCATCTTCCAGGCGCGCTGGCCGTTGCCCACCGTCATGGTGGTGGATGCGAAGAAGAATGTGTGTTCGTCATTCGTGAACTGCAAGTCGAGGCCACTCCAGCCCTGCCATCGTCGACACAGCTGAACCAGAGCCAGTGTGTGCACAGTGCGAGGCTGGTGTGCTCCAGGTCCTGGACTCTGGATTTCTTTAGGATATACCATGCATTTTCATGTTGTAAGTAGTTATTTGCCATTGTTTGTATGAATTTGCTGCAAGAAAACAATGGTTCTGTGCTTGACTTCAGCATGTAATCCACGAAAGAAAGATGACAAAAAAAATGGACAAATGTGCTTGTGTCAGAATTTAACATAATTTAGGTAGAGAGTGAAATATAAAAGAGGATATAGAAATACAACACAATTTATGTTTTGTATTGTGAAGGAAACTTGCAAGGGCAGGCCTTGGTGCAGTGGTGAGGTCCTCCCCACTTGTGCCAAGAGGTCCTGGGTTCGAACCACACTCCCTGCACTACACTTTCCAGGGGTAAGACTAGGTTCCTATAATCCCTCCCCAGACCCCACCTTGTGTGGGAGCCTCGTGCACTGGGTCTGTCCTTTATTGTCAAGGAAACTTGCATATTCTGCTCTCTATTGATGAAGTTTATTTCAGTGTATTGGTATCAACATGTACCCCAGACAAGCCTATCGCGACCATTGCTTTGCTCTGAGATATGTTTTAAAATGTATTGTCCATTATACAGATAACACTTTCATTTACTAAGCTAACCGTTCATCATGAAAATGGCAATGGTACCAAGCATATAAAAGTATTTATAATTACTAAAATTCAATCACAATAGTAATATTTCCCAACATTTGTTAGAATTGAAAAATATATACATATCAATGAGGTTTCTTGTGCCATCTGATAGTGGTGTCTGCGGACATTGTTGATAGCTACAATTTTGAACTTCAAACATACCTCGATAGTACAAATAGGATAGGATACAAAAGCCAAAGTCCATACTTCGACAATCTTCTGCTCAGTATCCACCCATTTCACCTTGGGCCAGGTAATATGGATGCTTGAGATAGAACTTAATATGTTGGCGGATTATCTTGAACAAACATTAGTGAATTTGCATCAAAAGTTTTGATGCTAATCGCACCTTGCAATACCTTGATCACTATTGACATTGAAGGCCTTTGAATGTTGTCATGTTGCAGGCACCATATTGCGAGCTTCATCATTTGAACCACTTTCGCGACATTCCAAATGAGCGATTTTCCGCCTGCAATCCAAATGAGCGATTTTCCGCCTGCAGTCCTCATGAAGATAGCATAGGCCTTTCGCGACATCAAGAATGATCCTACACCTTGTGCACCAATCAAGAGGGGCATTGTTATGGTAGTAATAGATCCACCTATCAAGCGACCCTCTCGACATATATTCATATATATACCAGAAGCCTCTCAGACTTTTCTGCACAAAAGCCAATCAGCCTGACAAGATTGTTGTGTTCAATGCTTCCAATAGTCTCGACTTCTGCGAAAAACTCTATCTTTCCTTGTCTAGCACCTTCCAAACGCTTGACTGCAACTCTTTCTTCACCTAATTTCCCTTCAAAAACTGTCCCAAACCCACCTTCTCCGAGCTTCTTACTGAACCCTTCAGTGCATTCACTCAACTTTTCAAAAGAATACTTCGTTGGCGTTCCAGGTAATTGATCAAAATCAAATTCATCTTTCTCTTCATACGTTCTCATCCGTTGTATAGAAAGAGTGACAACAATGACAAGCAATACAAGAGTAGATATAGCTCCAAGTGTAGCAGCTAACATCACATTCTTTCTGTTTGCATTATGTGAGGAGCTGAGTTGCACCTTGATGTAAACAGAGGAGCTGTAACCAGAATTTTCAGGTTGTGTTGCATGGAAAGACAAGATCTTCGTCATCCACACACATTCTCCAGCTCTGAACAAAATGCCCATGCAGGAACAGTTCTTCAAGCAGGCTTTCTTACAGTCACCGATGCTTGTTGTGTCCACAGCTGTACGGTTCATATCAAAGTAAGAAATGTTAGGAATGGTCAAGAGCTGATGGTGTTCTATTTCTTCACAAGAGACTGGAGTTAATGGTGTGCAACCAAGATTTGGCTTCAGTTCATCCACTAGCTTGAAGTACCTTTAACTTGAATTGTACTCAAGTGGACATGTGCATTGCCCTCCGGTGCATATGCCGTACTCCCCGCATGCTGTTGGGTAAGCACAATCATCCATCCCCATGGACCCCAGTACATCAGACACCACTATCTGACTATGACTTGACCATGACCATTCATACAGCCTCAGGCGTCCATCTGAATCTAATCTCATGAACTGAATGGATTGAGCTGCCAGTAATGTGATATTATCGCTCATATCTGGCCGCAAAATGAAGCTAAGGCTTCCATCCATTAATGTGGCCCTTATTGGATAATTTCCTATTTTGCCTATTTTCGTCCGGTACGAAAAGTAGAGTTGTGGCAATGTGAGTCCTTCAGCATAATAAGCATTTAATCCATCAGGGCGTACAGTGATATAGAACTGACTCTTGGTCGTATTTGTTGCAGAAGTACTTGCCGTGAGCCTCATACCTTTCACAAGTGACGGCACCCATAGCACTCAGCTCGGACGAAAGAGAGACTGTAATCAAAAATAATAATCAGTTACTTATTGGCTTATGATTAGCCAACAAGATACCGGGGGATTTGGATGAACTAGCAGAGTAAGAGCAAGATCACACCTGATGACACTGAGCCGATGGAAAGGATGTGATCGCCGGGGAGATGGAGGTGCCTGGAGTCCTGGAAGAGCCAAGAGTGTTTTGGGATTTGGGAGATGGATTGGTGTTTCTGACTTGTCCTAAAGCGTCAATGACTGGCTAGCTGTGTTGGGCTCGTCGTGTGGTCTACAGGTCACCGATCGTCCCTGTTAGGCAGGAAATCATGTTCTTCAGTCAACCAAAACATTGATGATTCAGATGTATCAGTACTCTGTTCATTTGCACCATACATGGGTATTCAGAATCTCTTCCGAATTTTTCTACAAGCGCGTGATTGGTTGGTCCATCACTACATGGAAATCACCCTCTGTCACTAGACAAATACTAATAATTGTTTTTTGTGCATCTGGACGCAGAACATCCCCATCAAAGCTGTAGTGTTATTTTTGGATATTTATGTGTGAGCAATACAACCGGAACTGAGTGACAATTGAGCAATGTTTCCTTATAATTTTCGCTGTTTTTGGTCTCCTTACATGTTATTATGCGAAGAATGGAGTATCTTAATTACTTTGCCCACTGGTTTTAGTAATGTTGTACAAGAATAATGTTGTCTGAATGCACTGAAGTAACCTGATCTTCATAATAACTCTACTGAATGTTATATAAGTAAAGCAAAGCGACACGACTTCAATTCCATTTATTAATCTCGAGTTTGCTCGAGTAGCAGGCAGAGACATCTCTACTGAACGTTCAACGTGACATGGAGTAGCAACCATTTGTACTCTCAGTATCTTCCATATAATGTGTAACCTGACATGCATTCAGTAGACCAACCTTTTGTACTCTCCATATCTTGCATATAATGTGCCACCTGGCATGGAGTAGCTACCAACATTTTGTACTCTCCGTATCCTTCGTATAATGTGCAGCCAGGCATGGAGTATATGTCGAGATGGCATGTCATTGGAATGGTGCTCAGTGACTCTCCAGTTGTATGTTAGACATTGCTCTACTCAGCCTAGCTTGGGCCTTATCAGAAGCAAGGAGGAGTAGAATGAGCCAGGGCGGAGGTGGCGGAAAGGGAGCACTGGACGTACTGCCGGTGGAAGACACCATGAAGACGGAGCCGCAGCAGCAGGTGGAGGGCGCTAGGATGGTGCGCATGGCGGCGGAGATGCTGGACTGCCATGCTTGCCACCTCCCCCTCAAACACCCCATCTTCAAGGTGAGATCAAACAACCAAATGCCTCATCTTCCCTTCCTTGCTTCAAATCAAAGTCTTGATCTTACTTCGGTGTCTGCTCGATTGATCGATATCTTGTCCGTTGGTTCCCATGCTGCAGTGCGACGCTGACCACCTGGTGTGCTCGTCCTGCCGCGGCGTCCACGGCGAGGCCTGCGGCCGTTCCGTCGGCCGCTCGTCCCTCGCAGAGGCCTTCGCCGCTGCAGCCTTCGTGCCGTGCGACTACGAGAGGCACGGCTGCGACCATGGCTACGTTGTCTATAGCGACGCTGCCAACCACCGGCTCACGTGCCAGCACGCCCCCTGCGGCTGCCCGGAGGGTTGCGGCTTCTCCGGCTCGTTTGAGAAGCTCCTCAAGCACATCACCGGCCCCGACCACTCGCGCACCATCATCGTCGTCCGCTACGGCAAGCCCGGGGTCCTCAGCCTGCCCCTCTCCCAGCGCTGGCAGGTCCTCGTCGACGTGGAGGATGATAAGGATGATCCGAACCGGAGCTTGTTCCTGGTGTCCTTGACCGAGGGCAGCGTGGAGGTGGAGGTGTCGCTGGTTTGCATCCGTGCGGATGTCGGCGTTCCCTCGGAGTTCTCGTACAAGATCGCCGTGGAGCACTTGGACGATGGCACGAGGCAGACTTTGGAGTCGCCGGTGATGAAGAGCAGCTCCTTGTCCAACGGGGCGCTGGTGCCGGGCAAGGTGAAGTGCTTGACGGTGAAGAAAGAGCATCTGTCCGGCGGCATTGTCCCCCTCAGCATCCTAATCGACAGGCTCGCACATCCTCCTCCATTTAGTCCCAAATCTCCTCCATTTACACGTCCTTTTAGTCCTAAGTCACCCCCTTTTAGTCCTACCCGTCCGTTTAGTCCTAAGCCGACTCCTAAGAGTCCTTTTAGTCCTCCTTCTGCTGCTTCTCCTACTCCTCCGGTTGCTGCCACAGAAGGAAAAGGCTTCAAGAGAGCCAGGAAAAGAACTTAGGCGTGTCCCCATGTTTTCCATTATAGTATCAAATCTAGTATAGCAGATTCCATAATAATCGAGTCGAAATATCATGATTTGGTGTAGTATGTTGTGCTGCTCCCTTGTTCTTGCTGCATGCACATCCATGTATGATCCATCCTTGTTCCATCTATAAAGACCTCAATGTAGTAGTTAACTTCGTTCTTGTTTTAGTTCAACTTGTTACAGTTATTTAGTTGCATTCGCCCGGATGCAATGAGACGTACTTTCAGTAATATTTGTATTTGAGATCTTAAATGAAAGATTTTTCAGTTCTTTATTAGTCAGCTGATTCCACGTCCTTTATGAGTAACTATGACATTGTGTATATCGATCATATGAAACCTTTCTTAATTAGGCGAAGCTGTGTCTGTGTGTGTTTTAGGTAGTGTCCTCAAATTCGCTGTGCTGCTCCCACTTCTCTGCCCCAGCCCATGTGTCTGTGACATGTGTAAACCGTATGGATATTTTCCAGTTCCTCTTTCTCCAGATGAATCAGATCATGTTCTTTTCTGTTGTTATTATGTTGCGAGAGTGTGCAACCATTCCATTCCAACTACTGTTTTGAATTTGAAAAAAAAGTTTGTAAGTCTCAACTTGAGTGCGGTTAGACAGAAAAAATAACAAGCCGATACAAAAATCAACCTAGCAGCATCACACCACACCGGAGATTCCTTTCTAAATGCCCATGCAAGTTACAACATGTATAATTTTCATAGCACATTTTTCCCTTCCCCAATTCGAAGAGGGGGGCCACCCCGGTCTTTGCATCAGAGCAAGATTGTATGTTAATCGATTGAAGAGCCGTAAATAGCTAGAGTGAGTATTAGATAGTAACTGTAGGCAATTTGGCATGAACATGTTCATTAAGTACTAACAGTCAAGCATTAGATGGTAATAACATTGAACAATTAGTATAGAGCCAGAAGCATTAGGACCTAAACGTGAGATCAATCCCAGCAGGGAGATCCCCATCAACGATAATGGTGATATTGTAGACGAGAAACCTCTTGCTTATGAGTGTGAACCTTAATGCAATGCAACAACCTGGATCGAGTTTTTTTAGATAAAAGGCATTTTATTGCCCAACTATAAATTAATAAAGCCAAATAAGTTAGGTTGCGTATAAACTGCTGGGGTGACCAGCTTACAAGAAGGAACAAGTTTTCTGGTCCACAGATCGGACATAAGAGAGCAGGTAGAACATGACTAGACTATGAAGCTATGGTATAGAATGGTGATGATGCGCAGCTGGAGTGTAGGTGTGTCGATAGAGGTGCTTCATCTCCGAGATCAGCAGGTCCAGCTTGGTCAGGTCACTTTGCTTCGAGAGGGGTCTCCATTGCTGTAAAAGGAGGCCAATTTTGAGAAAACAATCAGCTGGTTGTGCGGGAAAAACACCTTCGATAGAGAATTTGTTACGAATATTCCAAAGATCTCAGCTTTGAGCTGCAAAGAGAAGCCATACAAACTTCCTAGCTTTGCTAGGTAAAGAAAACATGATATGCTAAAAATGATCAAAGGTTTGGGGGTTCCACTGAACCCCAAAGCTTTGGCGAATTCCACTCCAAACAAAAGAAGCCAAGTGACAAGTGAAGAAAATATGATTTGTATCCTCTAATAAACCACAGAGTTTGCAGGTCCCATCAGATGGGCCATGTCGAATTAAGATTTGGTCTCCAGAGGGGAGACGACCTCGGGCCAGCTGCCAAAGGAAGATTTTGATTTTGAGAGGTATTCTTGCTGACAAAAAAAAAAAAGGCACGAAGAGTTCAGAGGTTTGAAGAATTTTTCGGTAAAGGGATCGGACAGAGAATTTTTCGAAAAGTTCTAGAGCCCAAGAGACCTGGTCCCTATTGTCGTTTGGGTAGCACTCACCAATCTCTAGGATGAGGGTCTCCCATTGGGCTATATCTTCCTCCCTAAAGGTCCTCCTAAAGCTAAGTTGCCACTCATTTCCGTCATGATCCTGGGAGACCAGATAGTAAGGGTTGGCGGAGATATCAAAGAGTCTAGGGTATCAGTTACATAGGGGACTCTTTCCTATCCACCAATCCAGCCAGAACAATACTGTTTTTCTGGAGCCAGTTTGGAATCTAGCGCCAAGCTTGAAGTACTTCTTAATTTGTGGATCCCATGCCAAAATTGAGAGCCTCCAGCGCATTGGAGGTAAAGATATTTTGGGCTCCTGGGTATTTGGCCTTAATAAGCTTAAGCCATAAGGACTGTGGTTGTTCCTCCATGAAGAGGCGCCATATCCATTTAGTTACGAGGGAAATGTTGAGATCTTTAGTGTTTGTGATCCCAAGACCATCCTGGTCTTTTGGTCGACACACCTCTTCCCAGCGGACTAAGTGATACTTGCGTTTACTTCCCCCTCCTTCCCAAAAGAATCGAGCCATGTGTTGCACAAAACCAACATGGGTTCCATCAACTAAAATGAAGGTGCCCATCACATATTTTTGCGGCCTAGTCTTCAGCAAATATCAAACAAATTTAAGTCTATGGCGACTCCACCCTACCCGAGATCTGGCGACTCCACCCTCCTCCACCTCTAGGAGGTCCGTCACCAACGGCTATGACGAATGGATCCCAAGATCCTTTCTAGGATCCCTCGTCCATCACCCACATATTGGATTTCTCACCGGGACATGGCATCCGGGACAAGGTTCGTCAACTTTTTGCCATCTCGGTGAACCCGGTTTCTAGATCGCATAGGTTCTTTATTGTGGTCTCCTTCACCGTGATGCTTTCCACCTCTCAGATCTGAATGCGAGCCTCGCCCTATCGCTTGTTTGGGTACTGCAGATGATGGAATTGTTATCCTGCAACTTTCAGATCGGGTTTTCAAATTTTCTATTAGCAATCAGGTTGTGGGTTTCTTTGTTTAGAATTTGAGATCCTATTCATGCAATCTTTTCAAATGCTATTTTCCTCTCTGGGGTTTCGGCGGGCCAAATTGGAGAAGGGAGGAGAGAATTTGGTTGACTGAATTGGATGCTGAATGGTCCACCGTCCACAAGAAAAACCCTAGACCTGCCCGTCTGAATACCACTATCCCTTCTTGCCATGCTTCCCATCGACTCCGACGAGATCTCAATCTGGATCGTCGTGGTAATCCAGCCAATATCATAGGGGCTAATTCAGTTACTCTCGGCACCCGATCTGAACCACAACACTCTGCAAATCTTGATCGTGAATTATGGATCGGATCCGTGATCACCGCTCTCTGTTAGCGGGAATCCTGAGAATAACATTTCAAATCCTAATTGGGCCTTGGCCTGCCCTGCCAGACCAGTCCAGGCGTAATACTATGTCACCAGCCCAACTAGCAGTTGCGGCCCACCATCTCCTCTGCCAATTGAGCCTTCTTCGCCTGAAATTACTCCTAATCATGATATGCTTTGCTCTAAGTGTTTGGCACCAGGACACTTAATTTCGTCTTGTTCAAGTAAAATCAGATGCCGTAGCTGTTTCAGATACGGTCACATTGAATGGAATTGGTTTGGTAAACGGAGGAAAACCCTAACCTACGAGCGTATCTGCAACAGTACCCGCCCTATATTAAGCAGAAGCTAGGGAGGCGCGGCTATCTCCTCTGCCTCCCACATTGTGGGTTTCATCAAACACTCTGTTGAACCCACCTCTACGACGGCAATGGCGAACTACCCTTGCGATTTCATCCCCCACCTCCCCATCGGCTCTGTCTACATCCCCCCAATGGTCTCTGGCCTCAGCGAGGCTACGTCATGGTCAACGGGCGCTTGCCGCATGTATGTGATGATTGGGCGATTGTTGTTCTAGAACCCGAGCCGCATCCAGATCAGTTTCAAGGTACTGCTGTTATCATTAGAAATTTCCTAGAAGCACACAAAGGTTTTACTGTCCGAGATATCTCTCGATGTGGTATGGGCGTTGCACTAGTTCGTTTCTAGGATGTCATAGAAAGATATAATGATATTGGAACTAGCCCGTACTTCATTGGAGATACTATTATCAGGATCTTGGAACATAATCGTGGTAGGAACCATAGAGCTACTACCTTTTCTCTTGACTGCTGGTTGATGCTCATGAATTATCTTTTGGAATGCTTGGAATCTTGATACCATAGCACATATGTAGCTCAGTATGGCCACCTGCTTGTATGGAACAGAGACGCTTCGAACAAAGCTAGGATTCTTATTAAACTTAGAGCTTTTGATCTGGACACTATTCCACTAAGCATTGTTGTGATCCAAAGCTCATCAGATGAAGGTCAAGGTGGGTCATGCCCCACGATCATCTTGTCTGCACATATGCTTGGTGTGGGACCTGGCGATGAAGATCCTCTTCTGCCTGATGGAGAAAACCCACACCCCGTGCCTATATCATTGGTGAATTTTATGCTTGGCATGCTGAGAATGAAGGATAGATACAACAGGACAACAATACGGAGGATGCACCTGGACCCATCATTGGTTAGGGTGACGCAAACGCATCCCTGCAGCAGAGGAACCAGTTCTTATGACCCCGCCACTAAGCCCAGTTGCTGAAGCAATCAATGATGAGCAAGCTGAAAACCTTAATGAGATGGAGAACTTTGTTATTGATGAGTTAGCTAACCTTATCATGTTGGGCAATGTTTTTGTTGATGTGCCAGAAGTTACTGTCTAGGATGATGTGCCCAATGCTGCTGCGGCAGTTGCTCCTGAAGAATATGGTGCAGCTGCCACTGGTGATAATGTTGCACAAGAAGTTGTCCCTGCCCTTGTTGTTCAACATGATGTTGGTGCAGATGCTGCTACTGTGGCCAAGAAAAAGAAAGGAAAAGATGTTGCTCCACCTAATGTTGCCAATGTTCGTCGTAGTAGCCGCCTTGGTAGCTTAGCTACTGGTTTTATGGACAAGCCACTGAGTGAAGATGAGGAAGAGGAAGAAGATATTTCTTCCAAGGATCTGTCAGCCGAATTTGAAGCAGAAGTTATTGACAAGTCAGCACCTGCCCCCCTCTACGATTCGCCATGCTTCAAGCTATGGGTGTTGGGGCTTGCCAGATTGCTCTTAGGGAGCTATGTGAAGATGAGCTGAACTATGACAGTTCCTATGATAGCATCTAAATCTTTCTTTCAGCCTGATGCAAGGCCCACATATTTCATCCTATCAACTTTTATCTTTTATCAGCTATATGTGTCTAGTGTCCTATCCTCTAGGTCTTTACCTCATTTTGCCTCTGTTGCAACTGTCCCTCCTTGTGAGCCAGTGGTTTATGTGATGTGAGTGCAACTATATGTGTTAGTGGTTTATGTGATGTCAGTGGAACTATATGTGTCAGTGGTTTATGTGATGCCAGTGGAACTATCCATGTCAGTGGTTTGCTTTATGTCTATGTCAATGGTGCCATATGTAATATTGCTATATTTTGTGATGCTGGTTTATCCATGTCAATTATACTGGTGTTATGCTTACCTCTCGGCAATTATTTTATTTGAAGAACAAAGCCATGACAACCTGCATATGAGCTTCTTTTAGGTTTTACTCCTTCTATTTGAGCATTATGATCATTGTCGAATTGAATTTGCTGACAAACGTTACTGGCACACCTTCTCCATCCTGGGTATTTTAATTCTACCCAGATATCATCCCAATCTCATAGTTTGTCAATGAATAAACAACTGAATAGATCCTGGTATGTGGTTGACTGGAACATTAGAGGCATTAACTCTCAGCTCAGATGGGATGAAATTAGAGAGAAAGCAGATGAAAGCAATTGCTCTATTATGTGTCTGCAGGAAACGAAAAGAGAACATTTTGATCATGCATACCCTAGAAACTTCTACCCCAGGAGATTAAATCAATTTGCTTTTTCACCATCTGTTGGAACCTCAGGAGGAATATTAACAATTTGGAATGGCAATATTTTCAATGGCAGGGTGATCAGCTCCTCTAAATATCAATTAACTGTTGAATTATCCTGCAAGCTGAGCTCCTAAATTTGGTACGTGACAAATGTTTATGCTACCACTGCCAATGAGGATATGACTGATTTCTTAACTTGGCTACATGATCTAGATGTATCTCAAACGGAAATTTGGCTCCTGCTTGGGGATTTTAACCTCATGAGATCCCCTGACAATAGAAATAGACCTGGTGGAGACTTTAATAATATGCTGAGATTTAATAGAATTATTCAACATTTGGATCTTGAACAAATTCCATTAAAGGGGAGGGCTTTCACATGGAGTAACATGCAGGATTCACCACTTCTTGAGAGACTTGACTGGATATTTACCTCTCCAGAATGGACAACAACATTCCCCAATACACCGGCCAGTCCCATGACAAGGTTATCATCTGATCACATCCCTATACTGATTGCAATAGGTTCAGATATTCCAAGATCTCAAATATTTCGTTTTGAGGATTACTGGATGGAATTTGATGGTTTCAATGAAATTGCTGAACATTATTGGCAAAACTCTGGATTATACAAAAACTCTGCCCAAGACATATCTGCCAGATTGAAGTCACTCAGATCTGTGTTAAAAAAGGGGATAAAAAAAGCTCTCACAACTGCATAAATTTGTCTCCTCCTACAACTTTGTTCTTTCTCTTTTAGATGGTATAGAAGAACAAAGACACCTCACCTTGGAGGAAAAAAACTTCAGAATTATTGTGAAGAATCGTGTGATTAAGCTATTGAAAGCTCACAGGATCTATTGGCGAAATAGAGCAAAAATCAGGTGGGCCAAATTAGGGGGAGAGAACACAAAATTCTTTCATGTTGTGGCGATTCAGAGCTATCGAAGTAACTATCTTGCCAACATCACAACAAATGAACATATCCTTCTTCATGACCATGAAAGTAAAGCTGCTTATATTTGGACATCTTTCAAAACTAGGATTGGAGTATCTGAGAACTCTGTATGTGAGGAATATATCAATGAGTTAGTGCCACCTCTTACCAATATAGATTTTTCTGCTCTGGAGCGGCCATTTACTTGTGATGAAATGGATAATATTGTGAAGCAAATGACAACTGACAAATCCCCAGGACCAGATGGCTTTAATGGTGCATTTCTCAAGAGGTGTTGGAGCATAGTTAAAGAGCAATTCCATAGAATTTGTTGGGACTTTCATGCCAGAAATCTTTCAATTGAAGGCATCAACACTACATACATTACATTGATCCCTAAAGTTGGCAATCTAGTGTATATTTCAGATTTCAGACCTATCTCATTGGTTAGCCTGCCTCTCAAGTTCCTCACAAAGTTGCTAGCAAATAGGCTCCAAACCATATTACTAGCTTTATTCATAAAAACCAATATGGTTTCATGAAGACAAGAACTATTCATGATTGCCTTGCTTGGTCATTTGAATACCTCCATCTTTGCCATAAATTAAAGAGAGAAATTGTTATATTGAAAATTTGTAACACCCCCAAAGTAATCCCCTTTTAATTTTCTTGCTTGTTAATTTAATTTCTGCATCATCATGCCACCTTGGTTGCATTTGTGGTTTTACAAAAATAAAGAAAACAAACAAAATGAGTTGTTATTTTTATGCCTTTATCACATGTGACAACTCCTTTTAATTTGAAAACCAAAATAATAAAACTAATTTTGTTTTGGACAAGCAATTAAATTGTTATTTGAAATTGCTAAGTCACAAAAATAATTTGTGGGAAAAATAAAACCCTAGCCCTATTTTATTTTTCCCTCCCCTTTCTTTCTCTCTTTCTAATTCCTGGAAAAAGAAAAATAGAAAAAGAAGAAAAAACAGGAGCCAGGCCGAAGCCCAGCTCCCTCTCTCTTTCTCTCCTCTCTTCTTCTCTTCCGCACGGCCCACGGCCCAGTACCGCTTCGTGCGGACCTCCTCTCTTCAGACGCGCGAGCACGTGTCGCTGTCACTACGACCGCGCCGTCGCTTTTCTTCCTCCACCTTTTCACGCCATCGCCCCGACGCCACCTCCGTCGCCACTTCGCCACCCCAGCTTCCCCGCCTATAAAGCCAGCCCGGGTGCCTCTCCCCCACCAAACCCTAGCCCTCTTCCCTCTCCGCCGCCACCATCTCTCCCTCTGCTTCGTCCTCCTCTCTGCCCACCGAGCCACCGAAAATCAGCCGGAGGAGGAACATCGACGGGAGCTGCCATGTTTTATGGTCGCTATGGATGAGTAGAAATGACAAGGTTTTTAATGATAAAAATGTCTCTTTTATGCAGGTAATCTACCGGTGCACAGGTTTGCTCCGTTCGTGGTCCATATTACAACGTGTGGAGTTTCGCGACCTTTTTATGGAGGTTTCTACGCAACTGGAGACCACGGCGAGGGACATTTTTACACAACATGGGTGGCATAGGGATCTTCGGATTGGCAGCCCATCACCATAGTCGATTGGCATGATCTTTTGATTTGTAATCTGGCTATGTTTTTTCGTTCGTGGTTGGATGATGAATTGTCGGCTGTGTGCATCTTATTATGCAGAGCCCGGGTGTAATACTTTTTATAAGTAATATAAGCCCTTTATAAAAAAAAAATGGAGATCGCCGCGCCGGGCTGAGCGAGCAGGAGAACAACTACGTCGTCGACACGCACGGGACCGGAGCCGGACGCGGGATCTTCCTCCTCTACCTCTTCTTCCTCGGGAACGACTTCCTCCTCTACGTCCACCCGTGAGGAGCATCAAGGTCGCCGACGGTCGTCCTCTTTTTCCCGCCGCCGTGGTCAACCTCGAGCGTGAACGCCTACTCCAGCAACCCCGTGGTGAGCACCCGGTTCCGTCCCCGCCATTCCCCAGCTCTAACTCGTGCCGTAGACGACGCCATCATCTGCTCTTTTCCGTTCCGCCATGGCCGAGGACGTCCTCAAGCCCGAGCTGCTGCTTCTTCTGTGCTTGACCCTCCCCTGCACGCACACAGCAGCCACGCACACCGCACCCCAGACCACGCATCCAGCTGCTCCGTCCGCATCTAGATCGAGTGCAGCAGCCTTCAACCACGCCGCTGGCGTCCTCGTCGTCGCATGATCCTGCACCTGTAATCTGAAGTCTGAAACTTTTTTTTGCAGTTTTCAGTTAACTCGAGTTGTGTAGTTCATCTACCGTCAGACCTGCTTTTCTTCAACAGCACGCGCAGCACACCCAGCAACACCCTCGGCCCCAGGACAGATCGACGCCATAGTCGTTCTTGTGTCTGAAGCCTGAACCTTTCCTTCTAAATTTTCAGATAACAGCGCTTCTCACGTGGAGACCAGGGATCGAGTCCATGATACCACCGAAAAGCCACCCCCCTTTTCCTTACTTTTTTTTTAAACTTCTGTAACTAGTTTTTGGGCCAATTCAAATTTGGTTTTCTGCAGGTAAAATATGTTTGGGTACCAGAAAATTATAATCTTTCCAAATATAAAACTTGTTTCCTGTTTCAAATTAAATTAATTGTTGCACATATCAAAATATTTTTATAATGAATTGAACTTGCAAAATTCATAACTTTTGTTCTACTTATCCAAATATTATGAATTTTATATCAATTTGTAGCTAAAAAAAATGTAATATACCTGTTTATAAACTTTCATGCACCTAATAAACAATTTAACTTTCGGGACAAATAGAAAAATCCATTAATGGAACTTAAAAAATGCTTTAATTGCATTAGATGTTTATATTATTGCAATAAGCCACTTTAGCTTTGCCTAATAAAATGTTTAGCACTTAACTTGCTGCACAAATAACTTGCTCATGTCATCATCCTTGATTGAAGCATATGTATTGATTGTTGCCTTTGCTATATTTGGGGTTACCCGTAGACGAGGATGTTGCCGAGTACCCCGACACCTCCGAGGATCTAGCCCAGTACCAGGCTACTGAGCCAACAGGCAAGTTGCCCCTCCCCAACTTTCTCATATGATGCCTATTCCTGTCTTGCATGCTTTAGGACTTCCGTTCTGTTGTGTCTTACGATTCCTACTAGAATTGCATAGCCTGTTAGAAGTCCAGATATACCTGATATGCCTACCTATATCCTATGCTTGTTTTCTAGTTACTATCTACTAGCATGCTTAGGAGTTGATTGTGGTGTATCACAGGTTTAGCTGGTATATCTTAATAATTGAAGACTTGCTATGTGGGAATCACTTTATTATAATAAAGATAAGGCACCGGCGGAAGGCCAGCTATGGTGTTTTGTTCTGCTAGTGTCGCCTAGGAAAAACCGTTCTTTTCCGCTTATCTAAGAATAAGCGCCCTACCCACACGTGGGAAGACTTATGGAAACCCCCGCAACTTAGTACCGGATCTGCTATATTGGTTAGGGAGCCACAAAGTAGTTCGGGTTTTTACCATTGGGAGCATACGCACAAGCATGTTGAAGATGAAAGGTTACAACTATGGGGGGGCGCATATAGGTTTGCGGACCGTGCGTTTAATGCATTTGGAATGAGGAGCAATCGTATGAGTGTTATCCTCCCGAAGCCGTTCACGCAACGTTTGGGCCCGCAAAGGAGTTTCGGCCGGGTTCCCGACGTGGATCAGTCTCAGATAGGTGCCTCTCTATCCAATGTAGTAGAAATGGGGAAGGTCGTGTTGAGATACCTAAATGCCTCTGTGGTATGTGGTTGATTGAACGTGTATGGTTACATTTGGGCACCCCTGCAGGGTTAAATCTTTTCGAAAAGCCGTGTCCGCGGTTATGGACGACTTGGGCAATGTGCTGGCTAAAAAGATCATAGACATCACCGTATATCTTAAATAGCTAAATTGACTAGTAAATAGCCATATTTGAATAATAAACCTGCTAAAATTTTGATTAACGTATGAGTGTCCGGACTTCTTCCTCGTGGGTATATGATACGATGGAGTTGTCTCAGGACGGGTATTGCTTGGTGAGTAGTATAGCCCATTAGCGCAAGCGCTCTCTTTCCTCTTTCTAATTAGACGCAAGTTGTTAGGTGCTGCTGCTGCTAGTCCACTATACAGCCTTTCCTACCCCAATTGCATGTGCACCGTACTTCTTTTACCCTTGTGCGTAAGACTTGCTGAGTACCCCCGTACTCATACCATCGGGTATCCGGTGCACGTGTTTTCACCAATGCAGGAGCGACAACAGAGTTCAGCGATCCAGATGGAGGCTACTACGTAGAGTTCGACGCTGACTACGACGAGTAGATCGAGATCCTAGGCGGCAGCCTGAGACAACCGTGGGCGGGTCCTCTTTTATTTTTTGGCCTATGGCCGTTGATGTAGTATGTACTCAGACGAGTGATTGCTTCCGCTGTATTCGGGACGTATGATCCCCTGTGATGTAATAAAAGTATTTCTAACTATGTTTATTTATCTTTTTGTGTCGTACTTGTGCATGTGATGTAATCCAATTGTGGTTCTACTTGGCGAAATATTTATTTCCGCTAAGTGGGGCTTACAAAATTGACTTTAAAAAAGCTTTCGATAAAGTGGAATACAGTGCCATCCTTCAAATGATGAAATGACTTGGCTTTGGGGATATTTGGTTAAAATGGATTGAAATTATCCTCTCCTCTGCATCTGCCTCCGTGTTACTGAATGGTGTACCTTGGCAAAAATTCACTGCAGAAGAGGGGTGAGGCAGGGTGATCCCCTATCACCACTGCTCTATGTTTTGCATCTGAACTGCTACAATACTCTATCAACAAAGCATGGCAAGATGGGGCCATCAGTCTCCCCTTGGATTTTTATTTTGGGCTTGATTTCCCCATTATTCAATATGCTGATGATACTCCTACTATCATGCCAGCCTGTCCTGTCCAGCTACTAGCTTTGAAAAACATTCTTGGGGAATTCTTGGCTGCTACTGGTCTCAGAGTTAACTACAACAAATCATCCATGGTTACAACTAATATTTCTTCTGAAGACTGCTCAACTCTTCATGACATTGTTGGTTGCAAAACAAAATCATTACCGTTTACATATCTAGGCCTTCCTCTGTGCACTACCAAACCAAGAATTGAGCATTTTATTAATACCACTGAAAGATGGCATCTATACAATGCAATCCTATGATGGTAGACTTACTGTGGTTAATTCCATTATTAAAGACATGCCACTGTATGCTACGTGCACAATAAAATTGCCTCTTGGCTTCATTGATCATGTGGAACACTCTGCAAGGGGTTTTCATTGGAAAGGGAAAGATATTAAGAAAAGGGTAAATGTTTGGTTAAATGGGAAAAAGTTTGCAAGCCAAAACAAGATGGAGGACTTGGTGTCATTGATCTCAGAAAGCAAAACACTGCTCTGATAATGAAGAATCTCTTCAAATTCGTGAATAGATAAGATATACCTTGGATAAAGTTAATTTGGCAAGCTCACTACAGAGAGAATAAAATCCCTCAAGCTTTCCCACCATGTGGATCCTTCTGGTGGAAGTACATTCTATCACTATGGAACAACTTTTATGACATGGCCATTTGTAAACCAAAAGATGGATGCACAACAAGATTTTGGGAAGATAATTGGGCAGCAAACAACATGAGGTTGACCTACCTATTCTCTTTCTCCGAAGACCAAGACATTACTCTAAATCAGATGATGGATACCAATGAATCCAGCCTCCTAGATCACTTTCATTTACCCCTCTCGATGATTGCTTTTCAACAGTATGAAGCACTTTCTAACCTACTCACGAATATGCATAGATCAACTGATTTTGATTGCTGGACTCTTACAAATAATGTCAAATTCTCCGCCAAGAAAGTATACACAATCCTTGCTTCATCTCAGCTAGCGCCAGTGCCCTTCTCTTGGATAAAGAGATCAGCACACAATTTAAGCACAAAAATTTCTTCTGGCTCCTCATTCAGGACAGATTAAATACCAGAGACCTACTAGCCAGGAAAAATTTCCATGTCGAGGACAAATCTTGTGTCTTATGCTAGGAGGAACCGAATGAAACAATGATCCATCTTTTCATTGGATGTGACTTCAGTCAGATTTTTGGTGGAGGCTAAATCAGGAATGGAATGCAGATCTAGATAACATTGATCTCTTATTGGATCAAAGAATCAGGTCAAGTAAAAAATGTTTTGAGGAATATCTGATAATTGGTTGCTGGAGCTTATGGAATCACAGAAACAAGATTATTTTTTATGGAGGTCAACTGAACATGGGGTATTGCATCTCTTCCTTCAAAGAGACATTTAGCCTTATCATGCATAGAGCCAAACCTACTCTTAAAGAAGGCATGCAACAGTGGTTGGACACTATGTAACTTTCTTATTTTATATTTTGAACTTGTTTTTTACATTGTAACATATTTTATAAATGAAAAAATGACTCGGTAGGGGCATTCCATACAGTTTTTTGGTCAAAAAAGGTTGGCTAGCACAGAATCAATGAGAGTGAGGCGTGCAGCAGAGGACAAGAAGTGTCCCTTCCAAGGTTCAGATCTATGTCTAACTGTACCAACCAGGGGCTCAAAATCAACCATTGTGAGCCTCCTGTCAGCAATAGTGAAACCTAGATAGGTAAATGGGAAGGCACTAGATTTACGGTTTGACAGGTTAGCCACCCTGGTCTGTTCCTCCTTAGTGGAACCCATCACTATGACTTCACTTTTTAAGAAGTTGGTTTGCAATCCTGAAAAAACTTCAAAGCACATGAGCAGAAATTTGAGGTTCGTGATATCGAGGTCATTGTTTTGAATGAGGATGATCGTGTCATTAGCGTACTGGAGGTGAGTTACTCCCCCTTCAATGAGGTGGGGAACCACTCCATGAATATGACCACCAGCTCTTGCCAAGTCAAGCATAGCCGCTAGGGAATCTGCCATGAAATTAAAAAGAGTAGAGGAGCTAGGATCACGTTGCATAACTCTCCTTTTGTTCCTAAAGAAGGGTCCCACTTCTCTGTTGATGGAGATAGCTGTCTGGCCTCCTGATACCAACTGGCAATTGCATCAGTCGGTGGATAAAGCCATACTGGAAGCCCTTCTTGGTTAGTACTTCCCTAAGGAAGTGCCAGCTAACCCTATCGTAGGCCTTCTCAAAACCAAGCTTAAGAATAACAGCCAGTTGTTGCTTTGTTTTTAGTGCATGAATTATCTCATGAAGAGCAAGGGCTCCATCGTGAATTAGCCGTCCTTTAAGAAAGGCATACTGGAACCACCGACGACGAGGCAAGCTTGAAACTAATTGAGAAATAACACGTTTAATTAGCACACTATTCTCTTTCTTGTGGGAAATCCTATAGGATTTTTTATGTAACTAGATTTACATGTTTAATTACGTAAAACACATTTTTATTTGATACACTGTCAGGGTCAGATGATAACAAGTACCTTAAATAAGAGCATATTAAATAATTAAATATACATATGCTAACATTATAGAATCCACACTATTTTGTTTTTATTGGTGATTACTCTAAACAATGTAGTTTCAATACCAAGTAGAGAGGCTGCACATTTTGTTAAATTGTGACTTTCTAGGCTACTTTGATCACGCCAAATTAGTTTCATTCGTTACTTTGTATTCTAGAAGTATCTATTAATATACTTACTTAATCATGTCCTAGAAACCGCTATCTAAGTAATTTCTAAATTGTACTCTTTATAGATCTTACCATAAAATATATAGACATATAGATTATGCATTGTAGAAAAAATGGTTTCGTGAAATGACAATTATTATAAAATATAGTTTATTATCTTTCAGTGATATTCAGTAAAAAAATAATACCAACTAATATTCAGTAATATTGCCAGTTATGTGGTTAAACTATGCAAATAAATAGATAATTATTATTGTAATATCGAATTTTTTGAAAATAAGCTGTAAAAAGTATAAAAGTTTAATATAAATTGTATTTATTTTGATTCGCCTAGAACCAAAATTTCTATTGAAACTGGATATTTGCAAAAAAAATATAGATACACATGATGGAAATGTTTGTGAATCTGGAAATTTTCTGAATAGGCCATCTATATTTTTGTAGACGGTAATTTTCATAATTCTTTTATGAGACTGTCCCAATGCATTCCATCTATCTTATTTGTATATTTTTTTTCTTCCGCCTGATTTTGTTTTATCTCTGACAGAGATGGCATCTGCATACACAATGTTACTTTCCTTGAGATTTTTGAATTGTTCCTATCCTTTAATGAGGATCCAGAATAAGAGCGAACAGACAAAGGCCAAAGAACTCTCGAGACAAGCTTCATTTCCCATGGTGAATTTCCTAAGTTTGACATTGTGCAGCAACTTGTCCTTCAAAGTGTACCGAGGCTAGCGGAGGATCCGTGCAAGTTGCCAAAACTTTAATGTTGTTATCCATGACTGGGCAGTGCTCAGTAAAGACATATTTCAGCTTTACCTTGCACTTGTAGAGGCATTTTTTTTTGAGATTGGGTAGGTCCACGCCCGGAGCTCGCGAGGCCATGGTGAAGGCTAGATTGATGTGGAAGGGTCGTCAAGACCCGCATTCTCTGATCCACTTTTACTTCGAGCAGGATACGAGCAGTTGCACCTACTGATTCATCTATGTGGCGAGCAGTTGCACCTACTGCGCTATGATGTTGATGCCTGTGACCAGTTGTGTATGAGGCTTGTACGCTATAGAGGGCACTGGTTGGATGACATTCAGAAGGCGTTAGTTTCTGGTGACCTGAAGATCGTGTAGGTGAACACTGTAAATTTTGGCAGCCTAGCCATGATGTTGAGGCCTGTGACCAGTTTCTTATGAGGCTTGTACGCTATAGAGGGCACTGGTTGAATGACATTCAGAAGGCGTTTGTTTCTGGGGACATGAAGATCATGTAGGTGAACAATGTAACTTTCGGCAGCCTAACGTTGCCCTTCTTGCTGAAACTCTAAGGTTGCTTCCTCATGGGTGGTTGTATGTGGCAGCGTAACGTTAATCAAGCAAGTCAAGTGTCCTGGTCATGTTACTGAGGCAGAGTGGTCCTCTCATGTTTGAACCTTCTTCTTCTGGCTTGAAATGGCTTTTTGTATTGCTTGTATGCCCTGCAAGGAAGCCTCATGTTACTGAGCCACAGTGGCTTAAATAGTAGTGATATTATCTATGTGTTTTGATCTTAGTTTAGGGACAGTTGTATTGGATGAATGGGTTACAATGTCAGTTGCGATGGAGATATCCAGTTACAAGTGGGCCACATTGTATTGGATTCCTGCGCTTCTCTTTTTTTTTTTTTTTTTGAAAGAGCACTTCTCATTTTTGTCAACCATATCTGCAACAAACATAGCAGAGAGGTTACTTGCACTCTTGCAACTCAAAAGGTCTAAGAGCAGGGCTAGTAAAATGGTCCCAATGGAAGCTGAAATGTGACTGTACAACAGTATACAGAAGTATGCATTACATGTTCTTTATAGCTTCATTAGGATTTTTATTTGTAGTTCTAATCAAGACAGGCAGCTACGTATATTGTCCAATGCAATCATACACGACAGAGGAACTCACCTGTTCGCACTTTGCAGCGTGAGGATTAAAAACGCAATCGACAGAGTTTTTTTTTTTGAGGGACGAATCCGTGCGACGTGGTGCTGGATCTCAGTGGATCGTGGCAGTAAGGCCACTCTGCCACTTACAATACCCCGTCGCGTATTTAAGTCGTCTGCAAAGGATTCAGCCCACCGCCCGTTGGGAAGGGAGCTTCGAGGCGGCAGGCCACGGCACGTCGGCCGGACCGGCTTAGCCAATGACACGGGCCCTTGGGGGGCGCAAGTGCCCCTAACGTGGGCCGGGGCGGGCGGCGGGCACAGGCGTCGCTTGCTAGCTTGGATTCTGACTTAGAGGCGTTCAGTCATAATCCGGCACACGGTAGCTTCGCGCCACTGGCTTTTCAATCAAGCGCGATGACCAATTGTGTGAATCAACGGTTCCTCTCGTACTAGGTTGAATTACTATCACGACACTGTATTCGCAGCCAGTAGTCGCGCGAGTGTGCTCCCCAAAAACCTGATCGCCTCTATGTGGTCGGTCAAAAGAAATAGAAATGGTACGACAATCAGAGTGTTCTTTAGGTGCCATCTAGCACGAAATCATTATACTATCACATCCTTAAACTTCCATGAAATAAAATAGGTACGGAATAAGAACGATCAAACTACCACGATTTTCTAATGAGTGGGCAAAGAGGAACTATCATTCTCCCAAACTGCCAAACACCAGGATTAGAAGCAAGAAAAACAATAGCCTGCATTCAATGGCCACCCACAACGAAAGTTTAGTATTGCTTGAACCAACAAATAAGTATTTGATCTCCAGCTCTTGATTAGGTTGTTGACTTGATGTAACGGTACAACAGATCTTGAAAGACAAATATCAACGATGCAGCTTGAAATTTAAACAAACAGTGCTACCTGAACTCAGTGGCGGATCCAGGATTGGAGAAAGGCGCGGACCAAAATTTGAAGGCAAAAAACAAATACTACTAAAAAACTCTTACAATACCACAAGAATATTGGTACGGTTGAAAAGATGAACATTATTTTCAAATTTACAGTGTAAGACCATACATAAGGGATGACAAAAAAAATAGTATTACGAGGATGCAAAAGATAGTACTCCTACCAGACCAATTGTTCACCCGAGCCTCCCATAACATGAAATCTCATCATCTCTGTTCCTAAAACATCAAATCGATTGCAAAAATAAATGAAAATAAACTATTCAGTGCAATGCTTCAGTTACATGCTTCATGTTGCAGCCGAGCGAAATTGATGCAGTTCAAGAAATTACCTAGCCGAGAGAGCCACATTCATGTTCAATCGAGTCTAGCCGCGTTGAACAGAGGAACTGAGAACTAACGATCACTGGACACTGAAAATAATCGCCTTGCGAGCAGCTATCTTCTCCATGAACGACACTTTTAGCCCAGGGCCCAATGGTTTTGGACCCGCCTTCTTCAAACATTATTCGGATCTGGTGAAGGACTCCCTCCTAACCTCCCTAAATGATTTTCACTCTCTCAAGGCTGACCTTCGTCCTAACAAGAAATCCTACATTGTCCTCCTTCCCCAAAATGATGGTGCTATCCGCCCCGACAATTTCCACCCTATCTCCCTCCAAAATGTATGCCTTAAGTCTATCACTAAATGCCTCACCCTACATCTTTGCCCTCTTCTCCCACACCTTGTACACCCCGACCAAACCGGCTTCATTGTCAGTCATTCGATTAGAGAAAATTTTGTCTATGCTGTCGACATCGTGCAATCCTGTCACAAGCGGTCTACCCTGCTGATGTGTATAAACTTGATTTCTACAAATCATTTGGTTCTATCAGTTGGGATGCTCTCGATAAATCCTTGACACTAAAGGCTTTCCGGAGCTTTGACGCGCATGGATTAGAAGGATCAACCTCTCCAGCCAAAAAAAGGGTTCTAATTAATGGCATCCCTGCTCGTTGGATCCAGTGTCATCGTGGACTCAGCTAGGGAGAACCTCTCACCCCTTCCCCTTCAACATTGTTGCCGACATTCTCCAATAACTTCTCCTCCAAGCCTCATGGGACAGGCTTCTCCTCAACCCCTTGGTTGAAGATCTCCCTTGCCCAATTCTTCAATACGCGGACAACATGCTTATTATTATCCGCGCCATCCCTCAGAATGTGGCCAACCTGAAAATTATTCTTGACCAATTCTCTGCAGCCACCGGCTTGGTTATCAACTTTCATAAAAGCACCTTTGTGCCCATAAAAACCGACAACTCTCTGGAAACCACCATGGACTCCTCCTTCGGGTCCTTCGTCTCCTCCTTCCCACAAACATACCTTGTCTTCCTCTTTCCCCTTACAAACTCCGTCTTTCTGACTTAACTCTTGTCATTGCAAAATGTGATCTTTGTTGGAATTTACTAGTATTTACTAGTGGGCCATTAGCCCAATAGCCTAATAAATTCTGAAATTATCATGGCCCATTCATGCATGCAAGTGGTGGGACTAAAGTTTAGTCCCATACTGCTAGTTGGATGAGAGTAGCACCAGCTTATAAGATGAGCTCTACTAGCACTTGTATAAGCATAGAAAAAAGAGAGAATAAGAGAATGCCACACTCACGCTCCACCTCCACCGCCCGCCTCGTCACGACACGTCACGACGCGCCGCGGGTTGCGGGAATGAGCCGAGCCGATGGCTATCTTTTTGATGTTCGGGAAAATTAATGAGTCAATTAATTAGTAATTAACGGGCGCGTTAATTACTCAGCCGTTTCCGGTTCTGGATCGTGGAGCTGTTAACGACTCGAACGTGGGGCTGCGCCCACGTCCTACCCGACTCGTACTACATATACAGGCTGAGCAAACCCTAGCCGCGTGTGCGAAAACACATGGTCTCTCATCGTTCTAGTTCCAAACCATTGCACCACCGTCTTCCAAGTCTTCTCCATCCCGTCTTCCGGCATGCACCGGTTGAAGGGACAGTAGGCCTCCGGAACCCCGGCTCTCGTGATCTTGTACGGGAGA
The DNA here is from genome assembly GCA_012064385.1 of Puccinellia tenuiflora. Classification (NCBI taxonomy): domain Eukaryota; kingdom Viridiplantae; phylum Streptophyta; class Magnoliopsida; order Poales; family Poaceae; genus Puccinellia; species Puccinellia tenuiflora. The sequence continues at coordinate 69,244 of QRDG01000182.1, forward strand.
GAGGCGATCAGGTTTTTGGGGAGCGCACTCGCGCGACTACTGGCTACGAATTCTTCCCCAACGACGATTTCTTCCCCGACATTGGCAACCTCTTCATCGACGACATGGGTGACAACATCAACGCCAACGGGGTCAGCGGTTGCACTCCCGCTGCAGTGTACGTGTTTCTGTTCTTCCTCTTTGAGATCTTGCTGCAGTTCGTATTCGTACTGTTGGCTGTAGATTGGATCTGTTTATCTATGGTTTTAATAGATCACATGTTTACTTTATTAATCATTGTTCCAGTCATGAATAGTTTCCTATTTTATCGGATTAAATCATATAATGAATTGCTCATATATTCAACAATCCAAAAACCTGATTATAGGGAATTTACTCCAACTGGTTGTATCGCGTCTATGAAGCTGTTTGCCTTCAAAGGGGTGACTTATAAAAGGTGGCGCATGAGAGCAGTATACTGATTCCAAAACATGAACTGCTATGACGCCATCAAAGGCAAGCCTGAGGGCGATCTTACTCCTGCACAAGAGGAGGCCTTTGTTAAGCTTGATACCCTATTCAAGGGAGCCCTTCTTAGTGTTCTTGACGATTACATTGTGGACTCGTATATGTCGTTTGACAACGGCAAGGACATGTGGGCTGCGCTCGAGGCCAAGATTGGTGCCTAGGACGCTGGCAGCGAGTTGTATGTCATGAAGCAATTCTATGACTACAAGATGACTGAAAAGCATACTTTTGTTCAACAAGCTCATGAAATTCAGTCACTCGCTAAGGAACTTGAGCACTTTAAGTGTGGGTTGCTGGACAAGTTTGTTGCCGGTGGCATTATTGCTAAGCTTCCATCTTCATGGAGCAACTTTGCTACTTCTCTGAAACACAGGAGACATGAATTTCTGTTTCGAATCTCATTGGGACTCTTGATGTTGAGGAGAAGGCTAGAGCAAAGGACACACGTGCTCGAGTTGCCGAGGCTGGTTCTAGTGCCCACGTGGTACAGAAGAAAAATTACCAGCAGCCCAACAAGATAAAAAACAACAAGAACAAATCTGGGGGCAAAGGCAATTATGATGGAAAGCACAAGCCGTCGCAGCCTACAAACTGCAAGAAGAACAATAATGAGCAGAGGAGGAAGGGATCATGCCATATTTGTGGTGATCCAGGCCACTGGGCTCCTCGTTGTCCCAACCGCCATGATGCGCGCGAAGCTGGGAACGGTGGCCAGACTGCCAATGTTGTCATTGGCGACACTGTGATGAAAGAATCTGGGTACGGTATAGTTCCTACTATTCTTTCAGTTTGTCATTCTCTTGATTGGTTGATTGACAATGGCGCCAATGTACATGTTTGCGCTGATGCCTCCATGTTTTCTTCTTACCAGGTCAGTGGGACTTGTCCCGTGCTGATGGGGAACGGGTCACATGCTTTTGTTCGCGGTGTTGGTACGGTCGATCTGAAGTTTACTTTGGGGAAGATCGTGCGCCTGAACAACGTTCATCATGTGCCCTCCATCAATAAGAATCTCGTCAGCGGTTCACTCCTATATCGAGATGGTTTTAAGTTGGTATTTGAGTCCAATAAAGTTGTAATTTCTAAGTATGGACAATTTGTTAGAAAAGGCTATGAGTGCGGAGACTTGTTCCGCTTGTCTTTGTTAGATATTTGCACTAAAGTTGTTAATCATGTTTGCCATGATAATGAGTCTAATATTTGGCATCCACGACTTTGTCATATTAACTTTGGTTGCATGACGCGATTAGCCAATATGGGTTTAATTCTGAAATTCACCACTGTCAAAGGTTCCAAGTGTCAAGTATGTGTTCAAGCTAAACAACCTCGCAAGTCCCATAAGACTGTGGAGGCAAGAAACTTGGCACCACTAGAGCTTATACATTTTGATCTTTGTGAGATGAATGGCATGTTGACTAAAGGTGGAAAGAAATATTTCATGACACTGATCGATGACTCCACTAGTTATTGCTATGTATATCTTCTGAAATCTAAAGATGAAGCTTTAAATTATTTCAAGATCTATAAAGCTGAAGCAAAGAACCAACTTGATCGAAAGATTAAGAGGCTTAGGTCTGATCGTGGTGGAGAGTATTTTTTCAATGAATTTGATTCTTTTTCTGTGGAACATGGTATAATCCATGAGAGGACGCCTCCCTATTCACCTAAATCAAATGGGGTGGCCGAAAGAAAGAACCGAACACTAACTGATTTGGTTAACGCCATGTTAGACACATCGGGTCTCTCCAAGGCATGGTGGAGGGAGGCGCTAATGACCGTGTGTCATGTCCTAAACCGAGTTCCCACAAAGAATAAAACCATGACTCCGTTTAAGAAATGGGAAAGGAAAAGATTGAAACTCTCTTACCTACGTACTTGGGGTTGTTTGGCTAAAGTCAATATACCAATTGCCAAGAAGCGAAAGCTTGGACCAAAAACCGTAGATTGTGTTCTTCTGGGTTATGCTTTTCACAACATTGGTTATAGATTTTTGATAATAAAATCTGAGGTATCCGACATGCATGTTGGTACAATTATGGAGTCGAATGATGTGACTTTCTTTGAGAACATATTTCCTATGAACGATATGTCTGGCTCATCTAATCAGGAGATACCTTTTCATCGAGTCGGGATTTAATTTCAATTCCTGAATCCACCATTTCGATAGAACATGTTGAGAATCCAATGGAGGATGACAATGAAGCTACTGTTAGGAGCAAAAGATAGAGGACTGCAAAGTCCTTTGGTGATGATTTCATTGTGTACCTCGTGGATGACACACCCAACACCATTTTAGAAGCTTATGCATCTCTTGATGCCGACTACTGGAAGGAAGCCGTCCGTTGCGAGATGGATTACATTTTGGCTAATGGTACTTGGGAAATCACTGATCGTCCTTATGGGTGCAAACCTGTAGGATGTAAGTGGGTGTTTAAGAAAAAGCTTAGGCCCGATGGTACAATTAAAAAGTACAAGGCAAGGGTTTTGGCCAAGGGTTATACCCAGAAAGAAGGTGAAGACTTCTTTGATACTTACTCACCTGTGGCCAGGTTGACCACTATTCGAGTGCTAATTTCATTGGCTGCCTCACATGGTCTTCTCGTTCATCAAATGGACGTTAAGACGGCTTTCCTTAATGGAGAGTTAGATGAGGAAATTTATATGGATCATCCAGATGGTTTCGTAGTACCCGGTCAGGAAGGCAAGGTGTGCAAGTTACTAAAATCTTTATATGGCCTTAAGCAAGCTCCTAAGCAATGGCACGAAAAGTTTGAAAAAACTTTGACTGCTGCTGGCTTCGTTGTAAACGAAGGTGACAACTGTGTGTACTATCGCCATGATTCGATTCGTTGTAAATGAGGGAGTTATTCTTTGTCTGTATGTTGATGACATACTGATATTTGGAACAAACCTTGATTTAATCAAGGAAGTTAAAGATTTCTTTCTTATCTCATTATTTTGAGATGAAGGATCTAGGAGTAGCTGATGTTATTTTGAACATTAAGCTGCTGAGAGATGATGATGGTGGGATTACTCTGCTTTAGTCTCACTATGTCGAAAAGGTCTTCAGTCGTTTTGGGTACATCGACTGCAAGCCTTCTCCAACACCATATGATCCTAGTGTGTTGCTTCGAAAGAATCGACGGAGTGCTAGAGATCAACTGAGATATTCTCAGATTATTGGCTCGCTTATGTATTTGGCGAGTGCCACTAAGCCTGACATCTCTTTTGCCGTGAGAAAATTGAGTTGGTTTGTTTCAAATCCGGGAGATGGTCATTGGCATGCGCTTGAGAGGGTTATGCGCTATTTAAAAGGCACTGCGAGCTATGGAATTCACTATTCCGGTTATCTAAGGGTACTGGAAGGTTATAGTGATTCAAATTGGATATCTGATGCTGATGAGATTAATGCCACCAGTGGTTATGTTTTTACACTTGGTGGTGGCGCTGTTTCCTGGAAGTCTTGGAAGCAGACCATTTTAACTAGGTCAACTATGGAAGCAGAACTCACAGCACTAGACACAGCCACTGTTGAAGCAGAGTGGCTTCGTGAGATCTTGATGGACTTACCTGTGGTTGAAAAACCAATACCCGCCATCCTTATGAACTGTGATAATCAAACTGTGATTGTTAAGATAAACAGTTCAAAGGATAATATGAAGTCATCAAGACATGTGAAGAGGAGATTGAAATCTGTCCGAAAATTAAAGAACTCCAGAGTTATTATGTTGGATTATATCCAAACGTCTAAATATTTAGCAGATCCCTTCACAAAGGGTCTATCACGTAATGTGATAGATAATGCATCTAAGGAAATGGGTCTGAGACCCACTTTGTGAGTTGTCCACAGCGGTAACCTACTCTATGTGATCGGAGATCCCGTGGAGTAGAAGTGGGAGACAAGCTATTGGTTAGTTGGGAGGAGAGTATTCCTTAATATTATTTATCCCACTCAGATGCAATACTCTCATGTTCCTGATCTGTATGGCAGGTTGATATTTATCTTAATATGCTCCGATTGACTTACTTCTATAAGCGAAGATGTTGTCCTACAGAGCATCTTTTGAGGAACACACCTATATGAGTCTGACTGTTAAACGTCGCAGTCTATGAGAGTTGGGTTCTCTCTAGTAAGCTCATGGAAGGCTTTGGAGTATGACGTATAAGCTCCACCCGCGGGGAAGCCTTGCGGTAGCCTAGTATCGGTCTAGAAGTTATGTGAATCTAGTATCGCAGAAAACTTGTAGTTCAAGGCATAGTCCACTATTAAGTTGTGAACTAGCATAGCGTAATGTTTTAAGTGGAAGTTCAACTTAACAGTCTCCACTAAGCATCGGTATATAAACAATGTTTTGGAAATTAAATGATGACATGAGCCAATGAGGCTTTGTGGGGGGATTGTTGGAATTTACTAGTATTTACTAGTGGGCCATTGGCCCAATAGCCTAATAAATTCTGAAATTCTCATGGCCCATTCATGCATGCAAGTGGTGGGACTAAAGTTTAGTCCCATACTGCTAGTTGGATGAGAGTTGCACCAGCTTATAAGGTGAGCTCTACTAGCACTTGTATAAGCATAGAAAATAGAGAGATTAAGAGAATGCACCACACGCACATCCTCCTCTGCCGCCCGCCTCATCACGACACGTCACGACGCGCCGCGGGTTGCGCGAATGAGCCGAGCCGATAGCTATCTTTTTGCTATTCGGGAAAATTAATGAGTCAATTACTTATTAATTAACGGACGCGTTAATCACTCATCCGTTTCCGGTTCTTTTGGATCGTGGGGCTGTTACCGACTCGAACGTGGGGCTGCGCCCACGTCCTACCCGACTCGCACTACATATACAGGCTGAGCGAACCCTAGCCGCGTATGCGAAAACACATGGTCTCTCGTCGTTCCAGTTCCAAACCATTGCGCCGCCGTCTTCCAAGTCTTCTCTATCCCGTCTTCCGGCGTGCACCGGTTGAAGGGACAGTAGGTTTCCGGAACCCCGCCTCTCGTGATCTTGTACGGGAGAGAGGCGATCAGGTTTTTGGGGAGCTCACTCGCGCGACTACTGGCTGCGACTTCTTCCCCAACGATGATTTCTTCCCCGACATCGGCAACCTCTTCATCGACGACATGGGTGACAACATCAACGCCAACGAGGCCAGCGGTTCCACTCCCGCTGCAGTGTACGTGTTTCTGTTCTTCCTCTTTGAGATCTTACTGCAGTTCGTATTCGTACTATTGGTTGTAGCTTGGATCTGTTTTATCTACGGTTTTAATAGATCACATGTTTACTATATTAATCATTGTTCCAGTCATGAATAGTTTCCTATTTTGTCAGATTAAATCATATGCTGAATTGCTCATATATTCAACAATCCAAAACTTGATTATAGGCAATTTACTCCAACTGGTTTTATCGCGTCTATGAAGCCGTTTGCCTTCAAAGGGGTGACTTACAAAAGGTGGCGCATGAGAGCAGTATACTGGTTCCAAAACATGAACTGCTATGACGCCATCAAAGGCAAGCCTGAGGGCGATCTTACTATGCATAGGAGGAGGCCTTTGTTAAGCTTGATACCCTATTCAAGGGAGCCCTTCTCAGTGTTCTTGACGATTCCATTGTGGACTCGTATATGTCGTTTGACAACGGCAAGGACATGTGGGTTGCGCTCGAAGCCAAGTTTGGTGCCTCGGATGCTAGCAGCGAGTTGTATGTCATGGAGCAATTCTATGACTACAAGATGACTGAAAAGCGTACTTTTGTTCAATCAGCTCATGAAATTCAGTCACTCGCTAAGGAACTTGAGCACTTTAAGTGCGTGTTGCCAGACAAGTTTGTTGCCGGTGGCATTATTGCTAAGCTTCCATCTTCATGGAGCAACTTTGCGACTTCTCTGAAACATAAGAGACAGTAATTTCTGTTTCGGATCTCATTGGGACTCTTGATGTTGAGGAGAAGGCTAGAGCAAAGGACACACGTGCTCGAGTTGCCGAGGCTCGATTAATAGATCACATGTTTACTTTATTAATCGTCGTTCCAGTCATGAATAGTTTCCTATTTTGTCGGATTAAATCATATACTGAATTGCTCATATATTCAACAATCTTCACCTCTCCGGCTGGCGCGGGCGCTCCCTCCCTATTGGTGGATGCCTTATCCACGTCAAGTCGGTCATCACTTCTAATTTTGCTCATGTTATGGCAGTCGGCCTTCTTCCTGCTAGAGCTATCGAAGCCATCAATCGGTGTCGCCGTGCTTTTTTGTAGACTGAAGATGAGTCATGTTCTGGAGGGAATAGCAAAGTTAGAAACTGATGAACGGGCTGTGAAAGTGTGGAGGAATGCTGCCCCACTCATGTGTAAGATCTTCAACTGGTTGAACTGCCGTCTTTGCCTTCCCACAAACGAACATTGTCACCAACACCTGCTCAGCTCCTCTCCGAGATTTCTCTCCTACACTCATGCTTAAGACCAAGGTTTGGTTCCCGAATTTGAAAAGAATCCTGAGGGGGCTTGGGATTCCCGGTTACCACAGTTGGTTGCTCACATGCCCAGGAAGTCTGGGAAATCTTCCTTCCGCCAGGAAGGATTCAAGGAATCAATTGCGTTCCTGCTCTATGGGATGCCTGCAATTGTAACTACGTGGAATCCACAATTTGTACTTCTATCGCTTGGAGCATCTGGAAGAGGCGCAACGCCCTGACCTTCAATGGCACTGATGAACCACTCGATGTGGTTAGCAGAAGATGCATCGAGGTTGTTCGCCTCTGGGCCTGCCATAGTGCCTCGGCTACTGCCGCAAATCTTATTAAATCTTGGTGTATCCAATTTGAGCCCCCGTGAGACACTAGCAGGAAAATGGCCCGTGTCGCATCAAAATTCCGTACCCGTGGCGTATGGCTGAAAAAAGCAGTGCGTCACGGCTAACGCGCCACTAGTAATAAATAGCCATGGCGCACTAGGGTATGTCTATATAGACGTGGTGCATGCGCTACGGGTATGTCCATATAGTCGTGACGCACGGTTGACATACGCCACGAGTAATCGGTCGTGGATTTAAAAATAAAATGTCGGCCGCCGCGCGACGGCGGTGGCCTCATGCTCGACGGGGACGGCCACCACGGGAGGCTTCCTCCTCTTCGTCTTCAACAGGTCGAGTCCCGACGACCGTCGAGTAGAGTCCTGACGACCGTCGAGCTGGCTACCTACTCGACGGGGCGGCATCACAGCTTCACGACGATGGCGGGGGGTTTCCTCCTCCGGCGCTCGCGTCCTGCATGAGGCTGCCGACGCGGGGCCTCCATCCTTCGGTGTTCCGATGGGACGCCCGACGCGACGAGTTCCATCCTTCGGCGGTCGCGCGCAGGACGGTACTTCGGGGGGGGGCTTCATCCTCATGGAGCTCTGCCTCTGGTCGACGCCGCCGCTGGGCTTTGCTCTCACCGTGCTGCTCGGTCGCATAGTTAGGCTGTGTCCTGCTCGTCGTCGCTCGGCCGAGCCTTCGCTCTGGTCGCTCGACGGAGCCTTCGCCTCATCCACCGCGGCAGGTGGGGATCGTAAGACCGTATCGAGGTTCGTCCTTGGTGCTTCAGCACCGATCCGAAAGGGATTCGTCTTTGCGCGTCAACGCTCTCCTGCTGCATCACGTCGCACACCACGCGGATTGTGTGCTCCCTACGGCACGGTGCGGACCACATGATATTGGGACGAAGCCTCCCACGGCTGTTAGATGAAAGGCACACGGATCGCGAGCGAGCGAGCGGATCGTGCAGAAAAGGAAGCCCTACGCACATGGAGGGCCTGCCAACCCGGAAACTAGCCGTGGCACACCAGGGTAGAGTGCGCCAACACTATTTGGGGTCAAAGTTGACACCCGGGACCACATACACCCATGGCGCACGTGAGTAGGATGCGCCACTACTATTTACATTACCCGTGGTGCACGGAAATAAGATGCGCCACGAGTACTTCTGGGTGCCACCTGCGTAGTCTAGACAACACTTAGCCGTGGCGCACCAAAATAAAGTGCGCCACAGCTAACTGGCTACCCGTCGCGCACCAAAATGTCATGCGCCACGACCGTTTTTCTGCCCTCTATAAGCCTTTTCCCGCTAATGAGATGTACGCATACTTTGATCTGTTTCGCTTGTTCTCCCCTGTAAAGCCCCGGTTGTACCTGACTCTTTAATTATATAAAAAATTGTTCAGGCTGACTCGAAGAGCCCCCCGTAGTTATCATAAAAAAGCCAATTAATATAATGCATCCAGGGTCAAATTTTATAATGCTTCGAGCGAACAAAGCCAGAGCATGATCAAACTATACATGTAGCCATGCCGGGGGAGAGAAGTCCGAGAACGAAAAGGCCTGCACTCTGGAGTGCCACTTCCACCTGAGAACGAGTCATCACATGGGGAGAGGCGCGCCCTTCTGCCGCCATCCGCCGGACGGGCTTCTACTGGCGGCATCCTCCAATGGTGGCGTAGGGAGGAGGAGGGGAGGGGCGGCACAGTTTCCTGCGAGCTAGCCCTCGAGACGACTAGGGGGTTGGGGGAGGATAATTTCTAGTTCGTCATAAGTTATACTCCCTCCGGCCGGTAAAAGTTGTCGTGAGCTCTTTAGGATTTTCTACAAGCTTAGTATTGTCTTCACGACAATCATTTTCAATCGGCGGTTGTCGTGTCTTGGATCACGGACACCAGGAGTAAAGGATATCCCCTTTTTAGGTTCGGCACGGGGAGCGAAGGAGGCTGGGAGACGCCTACTTCCGGGAGAACCTCATCGAGACCTCCGATCTACGTACTAGCAAGTAACACAAAGACATAGGGAGTTTACCCAGGTTCAGGCCGCCCGGAGGCTAAAAGCCTTACTCCTGCATGTCTGGATTGAGTGGTTTATCATGGCGTAGCTTACAGAGGTGGTTGCGGGTGAGAACCCGGGAGGTGTTGGCTAGAGGTTGAAGACGAGCAGATCCTGTCCCGGAGGAGATCAACTCTCGCTTGTGCTTCTCTCGTTTGGTGCGCTACCTAGCCTAGCCTCCGACTCTTTTGGATTCCGTCCCCTCCCTCAGGTGCCTTGGTCCTCCTTTTATAGGCTAAGGGGATCTCACAAGGGCACCTTTGGGGGCGGAGGGGTTTTAGGCGGGAAAACCCCTCCGGGTTCTACTTATGGGGCGATGTGGCCTGTTCTCGTCCAAGTATTCTTCTGAGGGGGGTTAGGTGCGGTTGCCCACCTTTTGCAGGGCGGGCGGACAGATTCTGACACCTTTACCGACCATGTCCCCCTGTGGCGCTTCCATCTTCTTGGCACCCAAGTCTTCTAGGAGCTTCCAGTCATAGCTGGCAAGCTTATCCTCTTCGCTTGTACGGAGGCTGGATCCGGGGGGTGAGCCTGGCCTCCTGTCGGGCATCCGGGTCCCTGGGACCTCCGCGTCGTCTGCCGGGTTGAGGGTGACCACAGAATGTTCCCCAACCCTTAGTCGTGGTTGTCGATGTCGTCCTTGCCTGGTTGCCGTGGGGTAGATGGGGGGCCCATCTGCCAGTCTTGAACCCTTGCCTTGTTCGCCTTCTTGGTGAGCCCACTGGTGGTGGACCCACTTTGACCGCATCAGGAGAACCCCGTGTTCCACTATTGCGACAGTAGCCCCCGGGCATAGTCCCAGCGGCCATGTCCTTCTGCTGCCGGGGCTATGACCAAAAAAGTCAAAGTGGGTCCCCGACATCATGTCTTGACTGTCTTGTCCCATCCGTCGGGGCCGCGCTCACAGGGGCGCAGCGCGAGCCCACGGGTCTTCTTCGCCTTGGTGAACGTTGCGGTCCGCGCGGACCGCCAACATCCGTCTTGAATCCAACGAGAGGAAGCGCCCCGAACGGAACGTCTCCTCGACCCCCGTGCCAGCCGGAGTGGTGGGTCCACGACGCGACGCGTGGGATTCCTTATAAGCCATGGCTCGTGGGAACTGTCGTTACTGCTCCCAAATTGCCGCCCAATTGCCCCTCGTCTTCCTCCTTCTCACTGTGCGTCGTGCGCTTCTCCCTCTTCCCCCTCCCATGGTGCCCAAGTAGAGAAGAGGAGTAAGGAGGAAAGTGAAGCAATCCGCTGGGAGAAAGGAGGCAGCGACGGGCCCTGCCCGGACCGCTCCCCTTCCTCCGCCGAGGGTAACCCGATCCTTATTCTCTCCGAGCATATTCGCGAGCAAGGAGGGGATCGCCCGCGCCCACGACATGCTTGCCGCGGAATTCCTTGGGGGCGACCAACTGGAGATCTGCCCGGACGCATGCCCCCAATGAGAAGGTGAAGTGGTGACCTTCCACGACTTCTCCGTGATGGGATTGCTCCCTCTTTTTTTCCGATTTTTTCATCGCGGTCCTGGAAGCATTCGGGCTGCATATGCTCCATCTGCACCCAAACACGATGCTGATCTTGGCTACCTTCGCGTACGCTTGCGAAGCATTCGTCGCCGTGATGCCCTCCGTGGCATTGTTCCGACACTACTTCATGCCCCGCACGGGGAGGTTGAGGTGGATAGCGGGCGGAGTGTCCTCCTGCCTCAAGAAAGAAATGGTACACCAATACCCAGAGGCGAAGATCCATCCCAACTGGGGAGAGTGGAGGCGAAACTGGTACTTTATCTTGGCGGACAACCTCAGCCCCCATCTTCTGGTGCCAACAGCCCCGGCCGAGAGCATAGCCAACTCCAGGGATGTAAGCTCTCAAGACGAAGCCCTCCTCCCGGCCATTAGGAGGCTGGCCGAGCTCCGTGATATCAAAGTGACTTGCGCTATGATTACTGGTGACTTCGTCCGGCGAGGGATCGCCCCGCTGCAGTGCAGGCCTCAACCACTGTGGGAGGTCTGCCAGGAGATGGGGACCCGGGTATCGTTGAAGCTGCTGAGGGGGAAGATGGCCTTCTTGATCCTAGGGGAGCCATACTGTTTTCTGCCGGGAGTCCTCTCGCTGCTCGACCGTCCTGAGGGTGGAGACGTCATGCCCCCAATGCCGCAGTGCAATGCCTACGGGCTCCAGGGTACTGAGTTCCTGGACCCACTCCCGGTGCCCAAGCAATCGACAGCCCACGGGAGGTCTTTGATGGCGGTGGGGCTGCCCTTCGATGACTGTTCCCAGAAGAACCTGGGCCTTTTGGCGATGAAGACGAGGAAGAGGCGGCCCCGGAAGAGCAAGCCCGGCACTCACCTCCTGCACCCCTCCGAGGTGAGGGGGGAGTGCCCACGAGCGGAGGAGGTGCTGAGGTAGAGCCGCACCCCGAGCGGCCAGTACCTCCGAACATGCCGGCGGGGCAGGAGTCCGATGGAGAATCCGAAGCCCTCCCGCCCCCGATTTTTGTTGACGACGGAGATGATGAGAGCGTGTCGACGCCTGATTTCTTCGGAGATTTGGTGGGGAGGCGATAGGGATTCTCCAGTGCCAAACGAGCCCTAAAGTGAGTCTGGACTTCTACCCCGATCCTTCCGTGTCCGCCGGGGATTATGGCTGCCCTGACCGTCGTCATGCGTTTGCAGGTCCTCCGGGTCCGGAAGCCCCCGGAAGCGTACTCATGTCGATGAAGATGAGGAGGCGGGAGAGGCCGCGGAGAGCTCCGCGGCGGTTGCAAAGGAGCTCCCGTCTCATGCCGGGACACCTCCGGGGGCCTGATCCCCGGAGAGATAAACCGAAGTGTCGCCATTGATGGCGGCCCGGATGTCGCCCCTTCGGGGGCAGGAACAGGTCGCCCCTTCGGGGGCAGGAACAGGTCGCCCCGGGTCTAGACCCGGGAACCTCCATGCCGTCTTCAGGTAACTCCTTCCAGAGTCGTCCTTGTCGCCCCCGGGTGACCGTGATGTCACCCCTAGAGGCCGACATTTCGTTGTCGATGCAGATCATGAGACAGAGGACCGCGACGGGGGCGAGGGTGATGTTAAGCCCCCAACAGTCCGCCCAGATTTTGGCGCTGAGACTGGTTAGGCTCCCGGCGGCGCCTCGGCATCGGGGCCCGTGAGTCCCCACCCTGGCCCGCGGGGCGGCAGACCCGTCGCCAGGGTTCTCGAGGACGTTCCCCAATGTCGGGGAGTTCTTGGCCTTCGCGAGGGTCGAGGTTGAGCGGCAAGCGCCCTCCTTCTCCTCCCGAGAGGAGGAGGTGCACACCCGAGAGGCGCGGGTGGCAGCGGACGAGGAGATGCTCAACGCCCGTGAGCTTAGGCTGTCTCGTCAGCATGAAGAGCTGCAGCAACGTCTCCGCACGTTTGAGGCTCAGGAGAAGGCCTACCTCGAGGCGGAGGAGATGTTCCAGAACAGGGCGGCCCTCGACGAGGAACGCCTGGAGCAAGGGATGCTGAACGTGGCGGGGTGGACTCATCATGAGGTGAAAGCAGAAACAACAGAGACCATCCGGGCGAAAGACGAGGCCATCGCGTCGAGAGACCGGAAGATTTACAGGTTGAAGAAAGACCTCGCCCATGAGGTGCGACGCCAGGGACAAGTTCGGGAAGACTTCCAGAGGGCTCGAGACGAGCGGAACGAGCACGCGGCGAGGATCGCGTTTTTGGCAGCCACCATCGATGCACAGAAGACGGCCCTTGCCGAGGCTGGAGAGTTCAAGAAGAGCGTGGGCGCTCACCACGTCGCGCTGGAAGGGAAGATCCGGAATCTGGAGGGCGCGGTGAAGTTTCGGGATGAAGCCACCAAACGCATGAACATCGTGCGGCGTACCGAGGCCAAGGAACTCGCCGAGAATCGGGAGGCCATGGAGATGAGCAAGTCGCAGGCGCAAATAGCTTGGGACCGGTACGAGGAGCTGTCCAACCAGTTCAAGGCGATGCAGGGTGACATGGCGAAGGCCAAGGAGGCACACGCCAAAGAGGAGAGAGATTTTAGCAACCACCGGCGGAGCATGAAAGAACAAGCTATGCTCGGAAGTCGCCTAGAGGGGGGGGGGGTGAATAGGCGATTAATTTTTTTCTAATTAGGGGCTTGATAATTGCGGAATAAAACTATGTGTTTAAAATAACAAGCCAACAACCTAATATACTAGGCTCACCTAAGTGCACCGACAACTTATGCTAAGCAAGGCAAGCAACAAGGTGAAAGCAAGGTATGAACTTCAAGCACGAAGGCTATCACAATGTAAAGTGCATAAGTAAAAGCTCGGGTATAGAAATAACCGAGGCACGCGGAGACGAAGATGTATTCCCGAGTTCCTCCTTGTTAAGGGAGTACGTCTCGTTGGAGGGGTGTGAGCTCGCCACCAAAGGCCTACTCAAGATGCCACAAAGGCCTCACCCTATTCTCCGATGAACTGCACCCAAAGGTTTGGTTCACCTTCCACTATCGGAATCCTTCAAGGCGGAATCCGGATCCTTTACAACGTTTGGGGCACACACCCACAACTTAATCGGGGGCTCCCAACACTTGCCCGAAGCTTCACAACTCGAAGTCTTCGCGGGCACCTCCAACCGTCTAGGGTACACAATGCACCCAAGAGGCACAAGCTCTTGGGAACACAATGCACCCAAGAGTAACAAGCTTCTCAACGTCAATCCCACGAATCACTGTGGAGAGCACAACCCGATGCAACTAATGCAAAAGGCAAGAACACACCAAGTGGTCAAATTCTTCTCCCCAAAATCCAACCAAAGCAACTAATGCTATGGAGGAATTTAGGAGGAAGAACAAAGGAGAAACACTAAGAACTCCAAAATCTAGATCCAACGAGTTCCCCTCACTTAGAGGAGATTTTGTTTGGTAGAAGAGTAGATCTAGACCTTCTCCTTCAATCCTCCAAAAATCAACGAGTTTGGGTGGAGGGATTGAGAGATCTATGCGATTTGAGCTCTTGCAACAATGGAGGAAAGAGAGGAAAAAGAAGCTCAAAAGGTTAGAACAAAGGGGAAGAGTAAGAACAAGTGAGCAAGGTGTGTAACCAGGTTTTGGGGGGGAGGATGCTTTTTATAGCCTCCCCCAAAAACTAGCCGTTGGAGCCTGTCTAGGCCGGAGACTCCGGACCAAGTGACCGGAGACTCCGGTCTGGCCAGACTCGAGAAGGACCGGAGATTCCGGTCATTGGGGCCGGAGACTCCGGCCAGGCCGGAGACTCCGGGCACCCTCCGGGGATGCTCCGGACTCCAAACAGAGCCGCACCACACTGAGGCAAGACAGCCGAGAAAATCTGGGGGCCGGAGATTCCGGGTCCCATGGGCCGGAGACTCCGCCCCATCTCCGGGGTACCTCCGGACCCAGTCCAGAGACGCACCACACAAAGTCGATCGGCAGCGAAAAACATAGACCGGAGACTCCGGGTCCTTGGGGGCGGAGACTCCGGTGTGACCGGAGACTCCGGACCCTCTCCGGGGTAGATCCAAACAGAGAGAACCAGAACTGCCATAACTTTTGCAAATGAAGTCCGAATTGAGTGAATCCAATTTTGTGGGAAAGAGGACGACAAGAGCTTACCCTACAAAATATGAAAACAAGCAAAGGATATTGTGCGGAGGGTTGGAAGGGTGAAAACTTCCACACGAAAGAACCGGCAAACTCTCCAAAACCGAAAATGCAAAGTAAGACGCATATGAAAACGGTTTTCGGTGAACTTAGCCTTGTCATGACAAGCACGACAAGCACCAAGACCACACCACGATAAGATCCAAATAAGAACCAATAAAGATGATTGTGTGGATGCAAGGATGCAAAGGTTTGAGCTCTCCACGAACGATACGATCACGATACTCGGTCGAGAGCCCCTCTTGATAGTACGGCTATCTATCCTATAACCCAGTCTCTCAACTCACATCATGAGACCGGTAAAATAAAAGCCCTACCAAGATCATACCTTTGCCTTGCGCATTAATCCACTTGAGGTCGATGGAGACGATCTTCATCTCCTCAAGGCAAACCATCTTCTTGATTGCACTTCGCTCGGTGAAGATTCACATGTGGCTCCCCCATACACCAAGATGGGGAAAGCACCACTTCGGCATATCTTCACTTGGCCTTTATCTTGATGACGAACACCTTGGCCTTGATCAACAAAAGATCTTCTTCCCTTAACCTTGACTCCAACACATGGAGAACAAGCAAAACCTTGACTCCAACACATGGAGACAAGCAAGCTAATGGACACGCTCAATGCAAATATTAGTCCATAGAGATTGTCATTAATTACCAAAAACATGCATGGGGGCAACCATGCACTTTCAATCTCCCCCATTTTGGTAATTGATGACAATCCCTTTTAAGAGGGTTTATATAATGAATAAAGCATCCTTGCATGACAAACAAGCAAGAATGCAAAGCGCATTAAAGGCAAATGCAACAAAAGCATAAAACCCAAATTCCCTTAAACCCTCTAAACTTCTCCCCCATGGGCATCGATTGCCAAAATGGGAAGAAAAATTTAGAGAGCCAATATAATATGAGTTCCTCCATAAAGGTGATGACAATCCCTTTTAACGAAAAAATAGAGGAAATCAAATTATATTGAGGATCAAAAGATTCCAAAAAGATGAAATCATTTTACACACCTCCACGAAGGAGAAAAGCAATCGAGAAGATCCAAAGTGAGAGTTCTAAATGAAAATGGAGAAGCTCCCCAATGTTCATGCACTATTTAGGAGTGCACAAATATGGCATCCTCACTACCCCCAAAATCATCGAGAACACTCAACAAGTGCAAGAGTGCATAATGCAAAAGCAAATCATAGCACTTGCACCAAAGATGTGGTTCAGCCATAAGAAGATACAAATTTTCAAAAATTCATCATAAGATAGGCCCAACCGAGACAAAAAGATCTTTTAAAGAAATATGTTCACACGCTTAGGGATACCAATTGGAAACTAAAACCAATTGAAAATGCCAAAAGCTAGTGAGAGCATTTAGTCAAATAAAAATCAACATGCTCACCATGGTAGGCATGAAGTCAAAGATCTTCAAGAAATATATGAGTGTGCAAAGATACCAATAAACAATAAGACAAGCACTCATGAGACAAATTTGGAGCCGCCAAAGAATTATAGATGAAAAACAAGGTGGCTCGAGGAAATAGGATACCAACTAAAAGATGACCTCTCTCATATGTATAGGTTTCTTATTAGACAAACCATTGATGATATACATCCGCAAAGAAACATATACATACGAAATGGTTCGGGAAAAAGATAACAAGGTATCCAAAAGGAAGTCATAAATATACAAATGAGATTGTTGCTTAAAAGCATAGCACATAGCTCAAATTTATCTCATTGTATATAAATGAACTTCAAATATATCAAATGCATCACACATATCACTAAGGGAACAAGAGATAGTGGAGATGCTTTGAGTTAGGCAAAAAGTATCACAAGGAAATAATATCAATTGAAGAAAAGGTTTTAGCAAATTCAACACACATATCACAAAGATATATTAAGTGAAGAAAAGGCCAAAAACACAACAATTGCATATAAGAGCTTTCATGCCAAGAGGCAACCTACACAAGGTTGGATACTAAAAAGGTATGCATGGGATAGATACTTGTTACCGAGATGACATTGGTGATGAAGGTGATGAGAGTTGATTTGACATCAAAGCTTGACTCCGACAAACACACGGTGAGAACACCTTCCTTATGAATGAGGCAAGCATCCAATGCATCTCCATTGTACCTAAAACAAAATTAGAGTACAAAATGGTTCCCAAACTCATTGGGTTCCATAGTAGTTAGATAAACTACAATATATAGGAAACACTCCACATAAATATGTGCATATAGATATGAAATTGAATTTCATGCACATCTTAGCCGATTTAGGATTCGGTGGAGTATCCCCTATATATTGGATCAAGAAAGATAAGCATGCTAAAATAATATAAATTAGTAACCGAGCATGCAAAGGCTTTCTAGAACCAAAAGAGATACAATTTGGACGAAAACACAAAGTGAACCAAAAAGGTTGTCCAAATTATATCAAAATCCAAATCAACACATGAATTAGGAGAAATCAAATCAACCTATGATTGATTCCAAAACACATCAACACATGAAGTGTGATATCAAAAGGAATCAAATCAACACAACAAATGATCGATAAGACACCAATTGAAAATAAGATACCAATTAAAACAAACAAAAAAATATCAACTAGGAGAAAAGATACCAAGAAGAGGGTGATACTTGACCGAAATCAAGTAAAGTTAAAATAAGGCAAAAGGTATCAAGACTCCCACAATAAATATCAATTGGAACAAATATCTATGAAGGAGATATTAAATTCCAATTAATACCAATTGAAGGTGCCGACACAAGATAAAGAATCAAATGCAATTGAGAGGATCAATAATTGATAGAAAGAATAGTGTTCTAAATAAAAAGGAATGCTCCCCCAAGATTAATGCATTATCTTAGATATTTGCATTTGAATACAAAATGCATGCACAAGGGATCATTACTCTCCATATTTTATCTAAAACACTAAACACTACCGATTGAAAGATAGGATCCATTCAAAAGGCAAGGAAGGCAATAGATAAAGCAAATCAACGCAAGAGCCAATGTGAAGATGGTCTACAAAATCCACCACAATTACTAGTAGCACTTGTCATGGACAAGGAGTATATAGAGATATTTCTCGGTGGTATAAAGGAATGATGTACAAGACCAACTTCACCACAAACTAGCAAATGGCAAAAGATAGGAATTAAAACACCATTTTTTAAAGAGGTTTGTTGGTAGTTTCAATTATTCGAACCAACCGGCAAAGCCATGGTTAGAATAAAAGGAAACAAATGGTTTCTCACATAATATATGGGAATGAATATTAGAGAAAAACCACACCAAGCAACCTCACACAAACAAGAACCAAAGGGTAACCACAAAGGAAAATTGGAACTTGTTTGAGTAAACATGCCACATAGGAAATGGATAATGTACAATATCAACTCTAAGTGGCAAACCTCAAATGTTCACATTTTTATGGGATTGTAATATGCACATAGCTTATTACTCCCCCATAATGTGATAATTCATTTTATTTTTAAACAAGAGGCAAATAAAACCAACTAGAGAAATTAATGGACATTGTAGAATTTGAATTTCTCATGAATATGACATACCACATAGTAGCTAGATAATATTGAAATATCAATACTAGGTGGTCTGTCTCATGTATACACATTTTTAGGTTTGTCATGTGCACAAAGCACATCACTCCCCCAAAATGGGATAGTCCATTAATATCTCAAAGAGCCAAATGAAATCCACACAAGATTCAATAAAGCTCAACACACAAATTACACATACATGATACACAACTATCATACACAACCTTGGATAACAAGACAAGTAGGAAAGGAGCATATCATATACAAACACATGCTAGGAACAAAACTAACACATGCAAGGGAGCAAGCAACTTTCAATGTATATATGAATTAAATACAAGTTACCGCAAGGAGGAGCATTGGATATGAGATAGATATGTGGAAATCCAATTGACTTGGCTTGAGAAATAAACCCATGAAGATCCCTTAATTCTTCAAAAATAGCCAAGTCACCAATGTCCTCCACATCAACCTATTGATCAAGTTGAAGCTTGTTGGTCCCCAACCAAGTTGGGTCCTAAGAGGTTAGTCACAATAGGTTTGGGAACCCAAATGGTGCTTTTCTTGACACCACTTTGAGCTCCCACATATTTGGCAAACAAATTGCCATTTCTATCCTTCCCAAGAGAATAAATATCATAAATTATGATAGGGTTGGATGAGGTACCGTTGGTGCATGAAGAAGCAAAATGACCTTTGCCACGGCAAAGGTAGCAACACCGACTCTTCTTCTTCTTAATAGGCTCCTCAACTTGAGGAGCATTGGTTTGAGTCTTCTTAGGAAGTGGTCGTTGTTCAACACGTGGTTGAGCACGAGATTGAACAAGAGGCCGCTTCCCTAGTTGCTTCTCACTAAGAGGCATCTTCTTCTTCATTGGGCAATCCCGAACGTGGTGCCCTTCTAGCTTGCACTTGAAGCAAATGATGTTGGCCGGATTCTTGATTTGAACTTGGCCCTTCTTCTTCTTCTTCTTCTCAACCTTGGACTTGATCTTGTTGTTGGAGTTGAATCCAAGTCCACTCTTGTCATTGGGGGATTGTTGCACACTCAACATGTTGTCAAGTGCACGCTTCCCTTCATGACGCTTTTCCAAGCCTTTCTTCATAGAAGTGGCTTGGGCCTTGAGCTCTCCTCTTTTCTCTACATGGTTAGTGATAACACAAGAACTAGAGGAGGTAGATGCATCATTGTTAGAGCAACAAGGCAAAGAAAGTAATTCATCACAAGATGTACCAACATTTTTAGTGGATGAATTACTAGGACTAGCACATGGCATTTTAGCATTTTTAGTTGAAGTTGTGCTATTATCCACATGAGGCTCACAAGATTTTACCTTGGTAGTGATTGTCTCATGAACTAACTTTAGACTAGCATAGGATGCTAGAAGATCATCATTAGAGCTAGATAGCTTTTTATGACTTTCTTCTAACTCCCTATACTTGCTAGTTAGCAACTCAAGTTGAGCCCTTAGCTCAACATTCTCCTTCAAAGTAGATGCTTCACAAGAAATTGAGTTAGTAGCACAAGCATCATTGACCTTAGGGATGGAAAAAGAAATCTTAGCAAGATCTTCATTTAATTTAGCATTTTCATTTTTCGTGACCTTATATTTAGCAATGGCATGGTTACGTTCTTTAATGATTTTAGCAATTATTTCATTATGAGACTCCTCGATAGAATCTAGTTTCTCCTAAAGAGAAGCACTAGTCTCTTGCTCTTCCTCAAGAGCATCTTCTAACGATGCTTTTTCCATAGCATCATCTCTTTTGATCTTACCCTTTTCTTCAAGACTTGCTTCCAAGGCCTCAATAGTTTCCCCACGCTCAATAAGAGTGCTCATGATTTCAAAGAGGTAGCTTGGGCACTTTTATTACTAGGAAGGGCTTTGAGAATCATTAGACCTTTATTTTGAAGAAGGGCATTAACTTTTTCCATATCATCTTGTTCATCATTATTATCATTATTATCATCATTGTCATTACTAGAAGAAGATTTAGCCATGAGACAATGAGAGGTGGATGAAGAAAAATAATTAATTTTTGAACTACTCAAGTCCAAATCTTGTTCCACAATTAATTGGGTTTCCTTTACATTAATATTCATGCAAGAGTTAGAGGGAACACAAGTATTTTTATCATTGGAACAAGATAAAGCAAGCATATCATCATTAGATTTATCTAAGCAATTTTTGGATAATATACAAGGACTATCAACACTAGCATGTATGACATTGCAACAAGCTAGAGATAAAAGATTATCAAAGAATATCTCACTATCAATATTGCAAGACCTATCACTACTCACCATCACATTGGATTGTGGCTTACCACATTTTGGTGAAGTAGACGAAGATGAGAACTCGTCACGGCCGGAGGTGGAAGGAGAACAATCATCCTCAATAGAGTTGGACACTCCATATTTATCTTGAAGCTTGGTCCATAGCTCATGAGCATCCCGGAGAGGCATGATTGACTCAAACACAACTACACTCACAAACTTGCAAAACTCGTTAGATGCTAGAGCATCTAGATATAAGTTTTTCTCATCCTCTAAAGTCTTACTTTCGCAATCCTTTGGAGGAGAAAAACCTATATCTAAGATACGCTCAATATTAGGGTCCAAGACCCGTAAGTGTCTAAGCATATGAGTTTTCCAAACATTAAAATTTGTGGCATTAAATCTAAACAAATAATTGTGCACTAAATCCCTAGACGACATCTTTACTCTCTAGGCGGTAAAGCCAAACAAGAGAGACGAGGCTCTGATACCAATTGAAAGAACAAGCTATGCCCGGATGTCGCCTAGAGGGGGGGGGGGGTGAATAGGCGATTAATTTTTTTCTAATTAGGGGCTTGATAATTGCGGAATAAAACTATGTGTTTAAAATAACAAGCCAACAACCTAATATACTAGGCTCACCTAAGTGCACCGACAATTTATGCTAAGCAAGGCAAGCAACAAGGTGAAAGCAAGGTATGAACTTCAAGCACGAAGGCAATCACAATGTAAAGTGCATAAGTAAAAGCTCGGGTATAGAAATAACCGAGGCACGCGGAGACGAAGATGTATTCCCGAGTTCCTCCTTGTTAAGGGAGTACGTCTCGTTGGAGGGGTGTGAGCTCGCCACCAAAGGCCTACTCAAGATGCCACAAAGGCCTCACCCTATTCTCCGATGAACTGCACCCAAAGGTTTGGTTCACCTTCCACTATCGGAATCCTTCAAGGCGGAATCCGGATCCTTTACAACGTTTGGGGCACACACCCACAACTTAATCGGGGGCTCCCAACACTTGCCCGAAGCTTCACAACTCGAAGTCTTCGCGGGCACCTCCAACCGTCTAGGGTACACAATGCACCCAAGAGGCACAAGCTCTTGGGAACACAATGCACCCAAGAGTAACAAGCTTCTCAACGTCAATCCCACGAATCACTGTGGAGAGCACAACCCGATGCAACTAATGCAAAAGGCAATAACACACCAAGTGGTCAAATTCTTCTCCCCAAAATCCAACCAAAGCAACTAATGCTATGGAGGAATTTAGGAGGAAGAACAAAGGAGAAACACTAAGAACTCCAAAATCTAGATCCAACGAGTTCCCCTCACTTAGAGGAGATTTTGTTTGGTAGAAGAGTAGATCTAGACCTTCTCCTTCAATCCTCCAAAAATCAACGAGTTTGGGTGGAGGGATTGAGAGATCTATGCGATTTGAGCTCTTGCAACAATGGAGGAAAGAGAGGAAAAAGAAGCTCAAAAGGTTAGAACAAAGGGGAAGAGTAAGAACAAGTGAGCAAGGTGTGTAACCAGGTTTTGGGGGGGGGGAGGAGGCTTTTTATAGCCTCCCCCAAAAACTAGCCGTTGGAGCCTGTCTAGGCCGGAGACTCCGGACCAAGTGACCGGAGACTCCGGTCTGGCCAGACTCGAGAAGGACCGGAGATTCCGGTCATTGGGGCCGGAGACTCCGGGCACCCTCCGGGGATGCTCCGGACTTCAAACAGAGCCGCACCACACTGAGGCAAGACAGCCGAGAAAATCTGGGGGCCGGAGATTCCGGGTCCCATGGGCCGGAGACTCCGGTGGGCCGGAGACTCCGCCCCATCTCCGGGGTACCTCCGGACCCAGTCCAGAGACGCACCACACAAAGTCGATCGGCAGCGAAAAACAGAGACCGGAGACTCCGGGTCCTTGGGGGCGGAGACTCCGGTGTGACCGGAGACTCCGGACCCTCTCCGGGGTAGATCCAAACAGAGAGAACCAGAACTGCCATAACTTTTGCAAATGAAGTCCGAATCGAGTGAATCCAATTTTGTTGGAAAGAGGACGACAAGAGCTTACCCTACAAAATATGAAAACAAGCAAAGGAGATTGTGCGGAGGGTTGGAAGGGTGAAACCTTCCACACGGAAGAATCAGCAAACTCTCCAAAACCAAAAATTGAAAGTAAGACGCATATGAAAACGTTTTTTAGTGAACTTAGCCTTGTCATGACAAGCACGACAAGCACCAAGACCACACCACGATAAGATCCAAATAAGAACCAATGAAGATGATTGTGAGGATGCAAGGATGTAGAGGTTTGAGCTCTCCACGAACGATACGATCACGATACTCGGTCGAGAGCCCCTCTTGATAGTATGGCTATCTATCCTATAACCCGGTCTCTCAACTCACATCATGAGACCGGTAAAATAAAATCCCTACCAAGATCATACCTTTGCCTTGCGCATTAATCCACTTGAGGTCGATGGAGACGATCTTCATCTCCTCAAGGCAAACCATCTTCTTGATTGCACTTCGCTCGGTGAAGATTCACATGTGGCTCCCCCATACACCAAGATGGGGAAAGCACCACTTCGGCATATCTTCACTTGGCCTTTATCTTGATGACGAACACCTTGGCCTTGATCAACAAAAGATCTTCTTCCCTTAACCTTGACTCCAACACATGGAGAACAAGCAAAACCTTGACTCCAACACATGGAGACAAGCAAGCTAATGGACACGCTCAATGCAAATATTAGTCCATAGAGATTGTCATTAATTACCAAAAACATGCATGGGGGCAACCATGCACTTTCAGAGCAATGGCGAGCTCTTGCTCAAGATGCATGCCGAGTCTTCGAAGATCGTGGAGGTGCTGGCTGCAGTGAAGCTGAAAGGCTTGCCCGTCCTTTCGCTGGACCACTCCTACTCTCTTCGGTGTTACCCTTCATTCCTGGAGCTCGTGGCTTCACTTGTCAGCGGCATCAAGGAGAGCGCGAGCAAGGCCACCCTCCAGGCAGGGAGGGTTGTGGCCCGGCAGGTGGCCACCCAGTTCGTTGCGGCCCTCCGTCAGTGGCATCAGCAGCTTCCGTCACTGCCCGACCTGGAGGGTCTTACCCCCGAGACGCTGTCTGATCCCGAGGTAACCCGCCAGGTGAACGAGATCATGGATTGTCTCGCCCGCGAGGACGACAAGTGATCCTGAAAACAAACAAGACAATACCAGGGATTGTGAACTGCGTTTTGGGAGTTGTGCCACCAAATAAGACTTGTAAACTTGCACGTCTCGAATGTAAATAAACTTTTTCAAAGTTTCATCAGTTTTATCGCATTCGTGGAGGCTTAACGCTCTCGGGAAGGGCCAGTGGGCGTGAGAGCTAACCAGCCGTGGGCAATCAGACGGATCTGAACTACCGACACAGGGCGCATCCCCCCCAAAAACCCACCGTTTTTTACCGCACGGACCTCAGCCCACGACTCCACTGCCCGAGGGAAACTGATAGTTTTGTCGCGGAGGCGCCACCCCAAAACAACGCCCGCTTTCGTCTTAGCCAAAATGCATAAAACAGGTGCAACAAGGAAAAAGCCCGTGCAAGCACGTTTATACTTAGCTCAGTGTCGACCTCCTTTGACTATTTCAGCAATTGTTTCGTCACGCTGCCGCCATGGCGGGTCTTCTATGCCGTTTTTAAGACATAACTATGCCCTGCCTGCGGTTACCCGCAGGGTCAGGGACCCATGCTGAAATAGCCGCCTGCCCAGCCAGCCTCCACTGGCGCAGGACCTTACTGGCTGGGGCCCATTGGCCCCGGTCCGGAGACCCTTGCGTTCCCGATGGCGCTTGGAGGCACGCCCGCCTTGCTGACACCCTCATGGTGCCGGTCCGGAGACCCAATCTGGCTCTTTTATCCTCGACGCCCAGAGGCCATCTACTTAGCGATCCAGTACTTCTGGGGAGGTCCACTTGGTCCCGGGTGTATCATCACGATGTAACCCGGCAGATCCCACTCTTCTCCGGGAAGACCCTCATAGAAGAAAGCTTGATTCCAGCTGATGGCGGTCATTCTCTAGCTTTCTCATGTTCTTTGCGTTACTAGTGGCGAGCAGGGTTCGTCGAAATTGTCGGTTTGAGTGGAAACATTGGCGAAAGTTCTCTGAGATTTCTTTTTCTTGGCTTTCTTTGGTCTCGGGTTGAGAGGAGAGTCCATACTGAGGTGACTACGTTCCCCGCAGGTGTAGCACTCACCGCTTCTCGGGCATTTGTTGAGCTCTCTTCAGTCATAAACATTGTGTCTATTGGGTTGATGATACGAGCACCAGGGTCCTGGATGACCATCTTCGCCCAACGGGATCTGGATCTCTTGCGACACATAGACGTGGGGATCTCTATCGGAAAGCTCGCTCTTCTTGCTCAGGCTCAGACTCTCCTCCTCTCGAAGGAGTGTCGCCGGTGGTGTTTCCAAACAGAGTTCCTCCTTCACCTCGCGCGTTCGCGGGGAAAGAGGTACATAGATGCTTGTAGCACTTCCGTGAGGCTTCTTCTCATTGGCAACCGGGCTGGCGTGCGCTGTTGGGGGGACGAACTAAATCCCACGGGCTTGACCTTGGGCAGAAGGTGCCACCGAGGATTCTTTAGGGTTGAAGCCTAGCCCCGAGTACCGCAGATACTCCACATCGGCCTTGGCCTTTTTCTTCTGCGCCATCCTTGGCGTAGAACTTGGTGACGCGGCCGAGGCAGATCTTGTCGCAGAGCTCGACGACATGGTCGACACAGACCTTGCCGATGAACCTGACGTCGACGCAGACCTTGTCAATGAACTTGAGGTCAATGCGGACCTTGTCGGAGAACCTGGCGACGAGGTCGACGCAGACCTTGTCAATGAACCTGAGGTCGACGCGGACCTTGTCGGAGAACCTGGCGACGAGATTGACGCAGACCCTGTCGATGAACCTGAGGTCGACGTGGACCTTGTCGGAGAACCTGGCGACGAGGTCGACGCAGACCCTGTCGATGAACCTGAGGTCGACGCGAACCTTGTCGGAGAACCTGGCACGTTCATTTCTATTGAGAGTGGTCTTACGATGTTTGTTAAATTTAGGATCAAAGGGCATGTTGGAGTTGATCTATGGTTGTAAAAAACCGAGTTAAGAAGGGGACTTTTAACCCCCACAAACATGCCCTGATCGATGGCACTAAAACCAACGGCTTGCTCTCAGTCCTGGTTCCTGTGCGCCACACATATAAAGGGATTAGTTGGTTGTTTTGTCGTGACCACTACAGACGAGACACACACATCCAGTATCCAAACCACCGATCCAAAACATGCCTAATCTTCTGTTGAGTTGAGAACCAACCCTTGGTTGGATGGTTAGGTGGGTGGTTGTACCCCCAGCCCAGCAGAGTTCAAACCCCAGGTTTGATACTGGTGTTTCTCATATTTGGCGGAATATTCTTCAGTGGGAGGCGACGTTTCCGTCGATAGCGAGGTGCCCGTGGTGACTTCGTCAATCTTAAGACCTGACCCGCCGACTCAGTATTTCGGAGGTGCTCATATGGGTAGGGTCCGGTTAGTGCTAAAATCGTAAAATCTAGTACGTAGGAGTATTAGATAAGTGTGCATGGCCGGTTGAGCGCGGTCAGGACTTTGTACTTGACCATGTACCTTACTTACGTGAGATCGAGTCCTAGCTATAGTCCTTGTCTTGTCCGGTTCGAACTGATCCGTGTCTTAGGTTAGTTTGGATGGAATCCGATTAGTACTAAGTCTGCTAGCACGCTGATTTGGTAAGGTTTAGGTCGGTGGTCTGGTTACCTATGTGCGTGTATAAAAGAACACCCGAGGTCTGTAGGATTGTAAACTCAGTACCCATCACGTTCGCACGCACACGGATCGATCATGTCGACTTCCTTCCTTTGCTCGGGGTGCGGCGCTACCACTCATCGCAGGAGCAACTGCGCCGCCTCGCCGTGCTCCCGCTGCGGCGGCGACGGACACTTTGAGAGCCTCTGCACCACTCCCGCCGGCTTCGACGACGCACGCTCTACCGAGGCCCGGTGCGGCGTCTGCGGCGGCGCCGGCCACACCGACGACGACTGCGCCACCATGAAGACGGCCCACCTCCTGTGCGAAACATGCGGTAAGATGGGCCACTATCCCAGGGACTGCCCCGCACGCACCGGCGGCCCCGACGACCAGTACGCCGGTTGGAGGGGCTACGACGCGTGCGCACTCTGCCGCGAGCCGGGACACACCATGGCCGCCTGCCCTCACCTTGACGATTGAGCCGCCGATGGTGACAGACACACGTAGGGGAAATGCAAATGCAACATTTCGTCTGAGTTACACTGGGAAATGCAAATGTAGACGTGTGAACTAGCTTGTTAGCCTAGTAGTGACCCGTTATCTGAATCTCTATATGCGTCCGTATGTGCGTTTGTGTCTGTATTTACTGTCTTTACACCGTGTTTGGGTGGTGTTTGGACTTGTCGTATCCATTGGTTATATCAATGTTATATCTCGTTGTGGACAATATTGAATCCCTAATATTTGTGTTGTATTGATTTGACCCTCACTGGGGCTATATATAGAAGTACATGGGGTAGGTGGAGACTTGGAATACAAGAAGGTCATTAACCTAATTCTATCTCTAATCTCAGCCGTACATGTAGTCTAACATTCCCCCTCAGTCGTAGCGGGAGTGAAGCGGACGATTGCGACTGGAGAAGTCATGCGCGTCCGTCGCCTCCTCCACCTTGTCATCATCGCCATCCCCTTCTGGTTCCTTCTCTTCCCTCTCTTCCCTCCCGCAGTCACAGCGGGAGTGTCATGGACGCAAGTGATGACGCGGATGCTGTTGACTGGAGATCTTGAGTTGCTGTAGACGTGTGTATGATGTTGATGTCGAGGTAGCCGAGCATGATGTAGCCGTGGTCGATGTTGTCGAGGTCGGTGTAGCCGATAGAGCCGAAGGCACAAAAAAAATTTGCGCGGTTTTGTGTCGTAGGGTTTTGGGTTTTGTGCGGTAGCGGCAGGTTTTTACCAAGCGGGCGAGACAATTGTATGCTCGTCCTAGCAGAGCGCTGGCGGGTTTTTAGATGGCGGCGGCAGGGTTTCTGCGGCGGCGGCGGGTTTTTGTTTGTCATTGGCGGCGTGCGGCGGCGAGGTTTTGGTTTTTGAAGACCATGTGGATGTAGACCTTGGCGTTGATTTGTGTTGGCGGTGTAGAGCTCGACGAAGATCTTGATGTAGTCGTACAGCTTGACGTAGTTGTTCATGTCGGTGCAGATCGGCGGCGATGTAGTTGTCCAGCTCTCCTTCTGCTGCGTGTAGCTGCCGGCGTCCATCGCACTACCCATCTAGACCAAAAGTCCAAACTGATGGAAAGGTACTAGGCAATATATTTATATTCAACACTCCCCCTCACGTCTAGGCTATTTTAGTCCTTAGCGTGGGATAAGAGCGGGCCGCATGATCTTTTTTTTCCTTTTTTTTTAATCCGCGTGAGCGGGGTCTCGAACTCGAGACCTCTTGGCTCTAATACCATAAAGAATTGTTGCACTAGCCATCTAGACCAAAAGTCCGAACTGATGGAAAGGGGCTAGGCAATATATTTATATTCAACACTCGTGAGTTGTGAACCGTGGGTAATATTTTAGTACAATAAAAATGATATAAATTGGTATAAAATCATAGCAAAAAATTTAAAAATATATAATATTAGCATTGACCAATAAAAAATTATAAATACGTTTAGGGCGTGTCAATATGCAAGACAATCCAGTCGGCTCCTTTGCGACCAAAAACCACAGTTCCTCAAGAGAGACACGTCGGAGGTTCCGGCGACTATTAGTTGAACTTGTCCGGTTTTACCGCTCTGAACTCGATTATCAATTTGCAGGTATGAACAAAGGTTTAAGGAGTTAAAAGTAGATTGTATTGATATGTGTTGATTGTTTGTTTAATTTTAATAGTCCATCACCCCTCACATATTCATGGGGGGTTGGTCTTACCGTATAAGTTTTGGACAACTCTTACACGTTTACATATTGTATTCCTAGTGAAATTCCAGCTCTGAACTAGCTAAGTCGACTTCCATGTTGGAATGGAATTCGCTTCGTCTTTGTGTCGGACCCGGCTGTATCCTGGTCTCAGTGTAAGTCGGCTCCCACGTCCGGCTTTGCTTGGAGCGACTTCTGAAATCTTTCGGTTGTAGGTTCCTTCTCTCCATGCCTAAGTGGGCCCACCATCTGTCTCCTTCTGATTCCGGCTTAAATCAAAGACAAATTCATCCTGTTCTCCAGTGTTAACTAGTTTTTCCTTGCCCAATCGTCTAGATGTACAAAATGTATGCAAACAAGACGTTATGTTGGCACTCCTACTTAGGAGAGCAAACGAGCATGGCCACAAAACTTGACATGCGCCCATACAAATGTTGGTTCGCAATACCTTCATTCTCTAGGGTTTGCCAAATAATAGACGAGTTGATCTTGTCGCATACCTTTTCGAAGTCTATTATGAAGACTATCTCATTATTTTTCCTTTTGTAATCGTGGACCGTCTCATGGAGAATCAGCACTCCAAAGAGAATGTTTCTCCCTCGCTTAAAGGTAGTCTGGTCGAATCACATGGTCTCGCCACCAAACTAAGGCTAATAGTAATACAAAACATGAAGACCGGAGATACGCACCGAACAACAATATTACCATTGGAGATACGCACCGAACAGAAGGAAGCAATAATGCAATAAAGTTTGATCGGTTTGATCCCCTCTTGTGACACACATTGAAGCTCAATCATGTGACACACATTGAAGCGCCACAGGAGAAGACGCATCTGTGATAGGAAAGAGACCATGCGTGTACATATGCCAGCTTTGGCTTTTGGCTAAAGTTTGTGTGAATTAGCATGTTTATTTGTGACGAACGTTGTTTCCCTATTGCTATCAGCCTATCACAGATGTTTGCTGAATGGGTAGCTGAGGAATAGGGGAAATCCGCTTCGGTGCCCGGGAGCATATGCTCCCGGTATTTTCAAAAAAATATAAAAAATAAAAAACTGTTCAAAAAATTCCCAAAAAACTCACGCACGTACCTGAGCATGATGAGCATCATCGTGACGAATTTCGTACCGAAATGACACCGTATGCGCTCTGGGCAAAAATGACAAAATTCTGACAGCAAATTCAAATTTTCGGATCTCATTTGCTGTCAGAATTTTGTCATTTTTGCCCAGGGCGCATACGATAACATTTCGATGCAAAAGTTTTCACGACGATGCTCACCATGCTCAGGTACGTGCATGATTTTTTCCGTAATTTTTTAAACAGTTTTTAATTTTTTAAATTTTGTCAAAAATACCGGGAGCATATGCTCCCGGGCACCAAAACGCCGCCCTCGAGGAATAGGCTATATATGGCACGGGGCGATTTTGCCGTATGGCACCTCAGATGCTACCACGGCTCATCTAGCATGATCCCTAGCTAGTATCACATGAAGCGTGTGTGTACTGTATTTTTGTGTGACAGCAAGACCTGTAGCTTAACTGATTAATGGTTTTCTTGGTCCCAGCTAGCCTGCTGCTGCTGCTGCTGGCCTGAATGCTAGAATGGTGAGATCGATTCAATTCGGACAGCGTGCTCGTGCTGCATGTGACTTCATCTGACATCCAAGATATCAATCAAGCTCGTCAACAAAACCCCGGCCGGCCACCCCCTTTGCATTGGTCTTCAGTAGCCAGAACACTGCTCTTCCTCGATCAGCTCCATGATCCCCGCTAGCTCTCATGTCGTGCGTCTCCGCGTGCGGCAACACCGCCGGAACCCGTGCTCCGGCCTCGACGTCCGTTGTGGCGTGTGCAGCGGCGCGGGCCACGGCGATCTGAACCGTGCCACCACCGTGATCGCCGAAATCAGGTACTACACCGACGATGACGATGACACGACGACGACTATGATGATGAGTACGCCGCGCGTGGATGGGTTACGACTTACGAGCCTTCGCCCTCTGCGGCCAGCCGGACCACTTCCAGCCCGACTGCTCAAGACTCGCCAGTAGCCGCGGCCTGCGAAATTCGTGCGTGCATGTTAGCTCCGAATTCCGTCTGTTTGCCGAGTAAAATTCGTGAGTTTCAGTCAGGTTAAACTGCGTACTACCTTGTACTATCTCGTAGTCTGAATCTTAGTATGCATCCCCGTGAGTGACACTGTGTTGTTGTCTGTAGCCAAATAATTTCGTCGGTGCTAGCTTGATTCACACCGAAGAAATTGAAATGCTGCAACCTGTAACCAAATTTACTGAAACTTGAAGCAAAGGATCGATGCCATGTAGCCTGTCAGTTGCTGAACCCGGAGCTGCAGGTGTTTTGTGTGATGGTCCTTGTGTAGCAAGACAGATTGATCAAGAAAACTCATAGTGTCGGACACAGCATACAGATCATGGGATAAATAGGGGCCTATCCCCTATGCCATGTGTTCACTTTTAAATGATCTAGCTAGTAGCATAGAGCAGTCTGCGATCGATCTGGAGGGCGAAGAATCAATCAAGTCCAGAATCTTGCCCTCGACGACTCTGTTGTTCAAATTCAGTTAGTGTTTCTCTGAACCTGTAGGTGTTAGTTTGCTCCTATCCTATCCGGCGTCATAGCAGGACAATGCTGCACGCCTCGGTTGTGGGATGGCCACCACGTTCAGAACACTGAATAAATTGAATTCAACCAAAGAGATAGAAGATCGTATTTTGCTATACATGTCGATTATTCTTGTGCGTAAAGAACATAAATAAATTACTTAAAAATGATACGGATACAGATGGTATTTTTATTAAGCTACATGTGGCTTCAAAACTTTCATCCGACATGGTGTGTACGGAAAAGAACTATATATGTAGCCTTTAGGTCCCATGGGTAAGCAGCCCAAGTCTTCAATCTTGGAGCTATCAAAATGACAGGCCACTACCCTTTTGAGTGGCGTATGAATGAAGACAATCTTTTCGTTGGGATGAAAACAAAGTATACAGTTTCTGATATGACGTTGTTTCCACGAATCTTTTTCAGCACCGGTAGCATGACTTGTATCATCTTCATCACAGTTAGCAGAATGCACATCAGAGGGACTATCACTCGTGAAATTTTCTAGAAGAGGATCAAGATTGACGTCACACTTCAATATCCAGCCTATCTGATCACACGTTTCATCAAGGTGCCAAACCTGAAGATCATGACAATCAAACAATGTGCAATACACCCCGTTCTCTGACTTTCCAAAGCAACGGCGCCACGTACGGCCTTTCGGCAGCTCAATTACTTGGTATTTTTTACTTGATAAGGGTATTCTGAAAAATGTAAACAACGAGTATTAAAGTAAAAACATAAAACACAACCAAAATAAGCTAGGTGGTATCCAAGATGCAAGCACCAAGTAGGTACCTCAAGACAATATCATGCTGCCGAACGTAAAGTGTGCCACGCCAGAGTACTGCATCGGGATCAGGTGAGATATCGTCTAACAGATAACCAATGGTCCGTGGAGCCTCCCCTTCACGCAGAAAAGGCCTCTGCTCCCACCGATTTGTCCTCGAGGAGAAGACGAGCAAAACAAATGTCGACGGTGGCCATTCTCTTCCTTCTATGTGACTGTCCACGCAATGGTAGCTATCAGGCTCTGGAATGAGGGGAACTTGCTTGATCAAGAACACCTCGTAGTGCAGCGACACGTTGGGATCAAACGCAAGGTAATAGTGATGGTAGTCCATGTAATTGTCGATGTTAGACATGTCCTCCATGCCCGGCGTGCACATGGGAGGGTGAGGAGGTAACGTCACCCACTCTCGCATGGCCGGGTTAAGCACCCTCACCTGATCTTTGCCGTGGCAGAGCAAGAAGAGGCCGTTGCAGTGTTGCCGGATCATGGAGCCGTTGACGACGTCCTTGGTGTCCAGGTAGTCGAAGGGGGTGATGATGTCGGTGGGTGGCATGAGCGGGAAGTACTTTGGGGGCGTACCGTAGGGGGCGAAGTGCACGAATATGCCGGCCAACGAGTGGGGCAGGATGTCCGTGAGCAGCCGGTGTTCGTCGACGACGGCGCACCACGCATTGCAGACGCATCGGGACGCGGCGAGGCTGCGCGGCGAGGAGGTCTGGAGGCGACGGAGGATGTCGAGAAGCACGTCGTAGGGGAAGCATAGGCCGTCGCCGTCGGCCCCGTCCATCTGACCGGTCGGCGGTGGTGCGGATCAAGTCGGAGGAGGCACCGACCGACCGAGGGATCGATGGAGAGACAGGAAAGGCGATCGACGAGGTGGTGCGGTAGGAATAGATCGGGTGAGCCGAGTCCGAGCCGGTGTCGTGTACACGTACAACACCCCAACTGAGTCCATGTCCAACATGTTTTGGAGCTTAGCTTCCTTCCTGGCCGGCCTTCCATCCATCGGGACAATGGCTTCGCCGCCGCCGCCGTACACCACATGTCCGCCGCCGCCGCTCCTCTACATCACTCATCTCTCCGCGACCCCGATTAAAAAAATGCTACGTCCGACAGCTCAACGTCGTCGTCGTGCGCCACGTCGACGCACTTCTCGTCCGACAGCTCCCGCCAGTAGAGGCAGAGCAGGGTGGCCGCGTTGACCACGACGCCGATGAGCGTGGCCGGGAGGATCCCGAAGTCCCCGAAGGAGATCCCCCTCTGCACGGCGAAGTCCCCGAAGGCCAGCGCCAGCGGGAACGGCTTGGGCGGCAGGTTGTTCTTGCGCGCGATCTTGAGGATGAACTCGGTGAGCACGACGCAGCAGGTGTCGTTGGCGAAGAGCGCGGAGACGGCGCAGGTCCTTGCCGCCCTGCGACCGCCACGAGAGGAGGCGGCCGAGGTACCGTGATGTTCAAATTCAGTTAGTGGTTCTCTGAACCTGTAGGGGTTAGCAGCTAGAGCAGTAGTTTTTTTTAATTCAGTTTGAGTTAGCTATTGCCTAGCAATTTCCGTAGAGACCTGGGCGTGGACGCGATCAGTTTGCTCCTATCATATCCGGCGTCGCAGCAGGACACTGAACAAACTGAATTCAACCACAGAGATAGGTAGATTAGATTAGAAACTTGGACAGTGTTGGTACCAGAGCTTAGTTTCGATCCAAGCCGACCCTTGATCCAATTCCAATTGCGCATGGACTCCGGGAGAGCACCGCGACGTCAACGATCCGGACGAACGCTTGTTGTTCCACCAAGGAACGCGCGAGTTCGCGGAGCTCCGATTCCTTTCCGCCCCGGCGAGTCGATCGAGGCCTTCCTGCATGCTCTGGCTGACGGGAATCGTCAACAACCTCGAGCTTCTGGTCAACCTAATGCTCTGAGTACAAGGCGGTGCCAAATTAAGTATTTTTTCGATAAAGGGATTTTCATTTCGAGATACAATGTACGCATGCTAAATTAAGTATCGCAGTTTCTATTACGTGACTGACCACGATTCGACTTAACTCGTGCTCACCGAGTTCATCCTGCGATCCAACAGCGTCTCCACCGTGCGATCTGGATCCAACAGCGCGCGCCGGCCAACGTTACGTAGCGGGGTGTACTACGCTGTGTGGGGTTAGCAACGTCGCCCACCTCCCCCGCAGTTCCCCACTCGCCGCCCCCTGCAATCCCCATTCCGCTTCAAAATTGCGGCGAGTTCTCCGGCGATTCCTCCACAGTTTGTCTCCCCGGCTGCCGGAGAGGAGAGGGAGCGAAGTAGAGAGGCACCCCCTCGTCGGTGCGATGTGTGGCAGAGGAGCGAAGGAGCGGGGCGGAGGAGAAGGTGGAGGTGGGGGCGGCTGAGGTGATGGGAAGTCTCCGGCGATTTCCTTCACACAGTTCGTTTCTCCGGCCGTGGGGGAGAGTAGAGGGAGCGAGGCAGAAAAGCATCCCCTCGCAGATGCGAGGTGCGGCAGAGGAGCTGGTGGGGGACAGGGAGGATGCTCGCGCGTTGTTTCTCCGGCGACATCAGCTCTACGAATATATCGGTTCTCTGCAAGGACAGGTAACAGCACGAAGACTTTAGCCTGCCCAACTCGTACTTCATGTTAGTCTTCCACGCACATATCTGGGGGAATTATATGAGTGTAGCACCGGCTCCTCGTTTGGAAAATAGGGAGTGCGCAGACCTGGGGTTTCTCATGTTCGAGTAGATGTAAATTTTTTCCTGGCACTAGGTAGATGGGTCAGAAGTATTTTTGTTCTTTCAGATGCAATTTTGTGTTGTTCAATCACACACAAATTTAGTAGAGACAATCAACTACGGCTATTATACTAATGTAATTTATTTTGTAGATAATCAAGCGACAAATATTGTAGCTTACTTTGTCGGATGTAAATTTTCAACAAATATTGTAGCTTACTTGTCAGATGTAAATTTTCACTAATGCAAGTTCCCCTGCACAATGTAAGTTTTTGTGCAAGTTAATGGATTTATTGATTTTTTTCTAAAAGCACTGATGCAAGCTTCCATGCATGTTTAGTGCTCCTAGTGATTTTTGCTAAAACCAGTAATGTAAGTTTTTCACAAATTGTTGTTGGAGAATTTACAGCGAGGCGCGAGATGTAATTTGCTTTCCAGATAATTAAGACACACAAATATTGTAACTTACTAGCCAGGTGTATTTTTTTTTTTGTGTTTTTTAACCACACACCGAACCACTAATCAAGTTCCCCTGAATGTCAGTGGAGCTAGTGATTTTCTGCTAAATTTTCACTAATGCAAGTTTTCCTGTATAATGTAAGTTTTTGTGCATGTTAGTGTATCTATCGATTTGGCTAAAATCACTAAATGCAAGCCCTCTGCATGTTTGGCGATGCTAGTGATTTTTGCTAAAACCAGTAATGTAACTTTTTCACAATATGTTGTCGGATAATAGGGAGCGAGGCGCGAGATGTAACTATACTAGATGTAATTTGCTTTCCAGGAAATCAATACACAAATAATGTGATGTTTGCTAATTTTTTCACTAATGCAAGT
>QRDG01000182.1:108580-227748 GCA_012064385.1 Puccinellia tenuiflora
GGCCGTATAGGCGTACACGATCTGGACTCTCTATTTTCCACGAATCAAGTCCGTGTCCGACGTGAACCGTGCTGAGATCAAGTCCCAATCCCGATCGATCTCGCCTCTGCCTCTGCCTCTGCCTCCACAGATAAAATCCCGATCGGCTGATCCCTTGAGCACAAGCTAGTTCGGTCGCCTGATCCAATCGCACGGAAAGACACACACGCGTAGCTTGCCGGCCGGCGGCGGCTTTGCAGTTGGGAACAGCCTAGGGCAGTCATCTATCTAGTCACGGGTTCACTGCCAACAACTTATTTCCAACTTCGTTCAGGTGAGGAGCTAGCTCTCTGTACATCGTCATGGTATATTGGGATATTAGAAAAAAATGTCTAGCTGGCAACCCTAGCGTAAATTTCTAGATCCGCCACTGATGATCGGCAACGCAGCAGCGGACAAAATCTCCAAGGCCATGGACCAGAAGAAGGATGTGACGAGAGAGACGGTGCAAGGCAGGAAGATCAAGGATGATGTGGCCGCCGGCTTCGACTTGGAAGTGTCTCGGTTGTGCGAACGGATCGGCGAGCAGCTGGGGGACATACAACAGTCTTTGTTCCCAACAAGCACAAAAGAAGAAGATCAACAACGCCGCCTGATCCCAATACTTCAATCGATATGCCGTAACATGATGAGGTTCTGTGCATCCCATGGCCAACCAGTCACAGGCACAGAGTTGGAGGAATTGGGTAGTAGCAACAAGGAAGAAGAAGAGGAACAAGCAGCGGAAGCAGTGGTGGCCGGAGGAGGCGACTTGACAGGGGTGCACCAAAGGCAAAGGAGCCCCACGGCAGATGTCGAAGCCAACCGGAGTGAGGACTGCTTTGACGATGCAGCATATGAGTTGGAGGCGTTTGCTCGCTACCGTGAGGGCTGGGAACGTTTTTATGGCAACAGCAACACGTTTGAAGACCTGAGTAAGTGCTTGTTTCGTTTTAGTTCTTCATTCACTAGTTATGCGTGTTGCCCTTAATTGTTGCTTTTCTTACTTTCTCCATGATTAATATATGTCCCCTCTTTATTAGTTTTTACTTTTCATGTTATATTCTCTGACGTACTTGGGTGTTGCATGCAGCACTATTTAGTCCGATGCTGTTTACACACTGCACCCCTGGATTTATTCCAGTAGATGCTGTCCTCGCCAGGACAGTACAGGTCTGTTCTATCAAAGTTGCTGCAATGGAACACTTCAACTGGCCACTGGAGGTATATGGAGTGGTTGCTGCTCGGGATGCCGTGGATAATAAGCGTAGAAACCCTCTTTTTCTTCGTCCAAGAGATGACTGTCAAGTCGTCGATGAAAAGGTACTATGCATTCTATTTTTCATGTTTTCATTTACTCTTGTCTTTTGCTAATTAGTTATTCGAGGGGCTTTAACTTGTCCTCTCAATTGGTGCCTAGAGTTGTGTCTACTCTATGAATGATGGTGACTGGAAAATAATGCATCGATTCATTCAGTTATATAACATAAACAAATATGTTTTGTATTAGCCTGGGAAAATAGTTACAATATCAAAGAGCCGTACTGTATATATGATTGGCCAAATAATTTATCATGTTCAATTATGTACCACTTCAGTTTTTTTTGTGATTCTATCGACAAGAGGCATTAGTAATATGATTATCATACTTGCAGGATCCATTTTTGCACTTGACTGGCCCAGTACGTGCCATTGTGTCCGAGGAACCGGTTGACATCGAAATCCAACTGATAGTAAAGGGCGCAACAGCGTCCGAAGATAGAGCATTGATCAGTGATGCATTCTACTACCAAGGTGATAACGGTACTAGGGTGCGTACCAGCACCATTGAGAAGTACTCTTGCACGCTTGAGTTGTGCACTCAACAGCTTAATCGTTCTGTTCAAGCCACTATCTTTGGTCTTCATATTGTTGATGACAAGTCAATGCCCTTTGAAAATGGTTTCAAGGTTGTTTGCTCCTCACTGTCTCGAAGCATTGATGATTCTCCAGAAGTTGTGTTGTTTGATTCGAAAGCCGAAAGAAAGTGTCGAGTGAAAAATGGTTTTCTCAAACTGTCAAGGCAAGTTATTCCTGTAGAGAATCATGGGAAGATGAAGGTTGTGATTCAAGCCTACTCACAGTCCGGAGATGTCGCCGCAGAGGGTCATGTATTGGTCGTTCCCAAGAAATGCAACACAAGTCAACATGAGCTGGACCTTGCTGGCTTCAAGGTAGTGTTCACAGTTGCATGGTCTTTGCTGGTTGAGGATGAAGAAAACATATTGATGAATGGGATGGTCGACCCCTGTGCATTATTGCCCCCTATGCCCCCGTCTCTATTAAAGGAGAATGGGGGGATCTTCTAGTGGTAGTTTATCAGTGTATTGGTTTGTAAGAGTTGCAGTTCCTAATTTGTTGTATTGTGAAAACAATGTGGTTTGTTTGGTGATACGAGTATTTATTTAATTACGAAGCAACTAATATGAGGAGTATCTTTCTCTAATCAGTTTTCCATATCTTTATCCATCCGGTGGTTCCATCTGGTAGGAATCTCATTGTCGATGTCCTTACTACTTGTCGACCACCCATCTTATCCCTTTGCATTCTTTGGTCACTACTAGGAAACAGCTCATCTGTGGCGCACCAAAATAGGCATTCTGTGGCGCATCCAGGAAATGGTGGGATGCGCCACAGAAATCTCGCAACTAAAATATAATTCTGTGGCGAACCCCCACGGTGAGCCACAGAAATACCATGATTCTGTGGCGCACCAGCAAGGGTGCACCACAGAATTATGTCTGTGGCGCATCATTCCTCCATGCGCCACAGAATTCCATGCACCACAGAAAACTAAAAAGATGTGCCACAGAATAATTTAAATGTATATTCAATTTTCTGCTGTCTGCTGTACAAATACAGGTATATTACAGAAAATACAGGTATATTACAGAAAATACAGGTATATTATATGAATTACAGGTATATTACAGGAAACAGGAAATATAGATATATATTATAGGAAATACAGGTATATCACATTACTTAGAGCCCGAGATACATGATTTTTACACAAGTCATGATACAAAAGTTTATCGTTTCACACATTAATTACAAGTGCCGAATTTAGGGGTACAAAAGTTCATCTCATGTCACATAAGTCATAATACAAATAAAGTGACCCAGCAAGAGACCCCAGCAGCGACTCAAGAAGAAGAGACTCCAGCGGTTCCTCCGGCAGAAACCGGCGATGCGCCACAGAATTCCAGAATTTTGTGGCGCATCCCGCCGACCGTGCGCCACAGAATTCCCTGTCTAACAGTGCTAAAAAGCACTGCTGGTTGCATTTTGACCAGCACACAAGACTTGGCCTAGTGGTTAGCCACTGGAACCTGGGGCAGCCAGGTACGAATCCTGGCTGTCTCACATTTTTTTCTTAAAAAAAATAATTTTTTGGTTAAATTCAAAGAAAAGAACACACATATTTGTTAATTATTCTTTTAAAAATATTTTTAGTTATATTTAAAGAAAGAATATACACTCTTTAGTAGGTAGAATATTTGTCTCACACAATATATATATGCTTGTCTCACAAATAATATATTTGGTTGTCTCACACATAATATATATGCTTGTCTCACACATACACACAAATTAAATACATAAAAAAAGTCTTCTTCGTCCCGGCGGCCGGTTCCGAGCTAGCTTCTCTTCTTTCCCTTCTTCGCGGTTGAATACTTTAGGCCGGACACCTTGAGATTTCTTCGCGTGAACGGACAACCTTTAGTAGGTAGGGAGGTCTTCCTTCTTTCTTTGCTAGTAGTAGGCATGTCGAAGTACTTGTCGAATTCCTCCTCGATCTTCGGATCGCCGTTCTTGTCCAAGTCTTCCTCGTTGGTGTCTCCTTCCATTCCGATGATGCTCCTCTTGCCCCTCCTCACGACAACACGGCTAGGCTTTGACGGGTCAGTAATGAAGAAGCATTGCTCGACTTGGCTAGCGAGTACCCATGGCTCATTTTTCGTGGAGGCGTTCTTCGATTTGGCATCGGGTATTACCATGGTGGTGAAATACCGGTCTTCTTTGACGACGTCCTTGGCCCATCTCACACGGAACATTGGCACCAACTGTCCACAGTAGTTGAGCTCCCATATCTCCTCGATCCTTCCGAAGAATCTTTCCTTCACAGTAGCCTCGTCATCGCCGTAGGATAGCATAGTTACTCCTGAGTTTTGATATTCGCTATTCCTGTCCTTTTCCTCGGTGCAGAATCTGTAACCGCTGATGTCGTACATCTGATAGGTCTTTACGTTGTGCCCGGGGCCCTGTGATAAGGAGAATATGAGTTTTTCATCTTCCGTAGCTGGCGGTATGCTCTTTGCTTGAACCAGTTGCCTTTTCTTGAACCAATGCGTGAAGCTGGAGTTGTGCTCTCTGGTTACGTCTCCCTTCTTCCTCGGTTGGCCCAAGTCGATGTAATTCTGCTCGATTAAGCTTTTGTGCTTTTCCACCCAAGGTTCGATCAATTGTAAGTGTTGTAGCGTGACCCGGTGAGCCCTGTCTAATTCGTTTTGTCGGCCATGAATGCCGACATGGAGTGAGCGGTAGCCCTCGCGGTGACCAAATCCCTCGAGCCTGCCGAGGTGCGTCCTGGTTGGTAGACCAACATCCTGGTTCTCGGTGCTCAGATAATTCTGGCAGAAGGAGATGCACTCGTAGGTTAGGAAGCCCTTGGCCATGCTTGCGTCTGGACGGGACCTGTTGCGGATGTATCATTTCATGACACCGTTCTGCCTTTCGAACGACATCATGTAGTGCAGGAACGTCGGCCCGAGCTGCCTGATGTCATCAACGACATGGAGAAGGAGATGCACGCAGATATCGAAGAATGCGGGCGGGAAGTAAATCTCGAGCTCGCATAGTATCACCACGATTTCTTCCTGTAGCATGTGGAGCTGCCTCACGCCGATCGACTTCCTGTTGATGACGTCGAAAAAGTTGCAAAGGCCAAGCAGCGTATCACGGACATGCTCGTCCATTAGCCCTCGGATCGCAACGGGGAGTATCTGCGTCATCAGCACGTGACAGTCGTGAGACTTCATCCCGCTGAACCTCTTCTTCGTTGCGTCCAGATATCTGCTTATCTTTCCGCGTAACCGTGAGGAAATTTGACTCCTAGGAGGCACCTAAGAAACTTCTCGAGCTCCTCCGGACTCATAGTGAAGCAGGCAGCGGGAAGCACCACCGCGTTCTTCTTTACCCTTTTGCAGCGACCTTGAGTCCCTTTCGTCTGATCATCATCATCATCGTCGTCATCACTATCGGGTGCCTGAAGATCTTTCCTTATGCCAAGCCATTTCAGATCGTATCTTGCTTTCGTCCCATCCTTGGTCTTATCGGACATGTTGCAAAGAGTGCCAAGCAGACTCTCGGTTCTTGGTAATGTGCATTACATCGAGGCTATGGGGTGTGTGGAGTACCTTCCAGTACTCCAAGTCGTGGAAAACAGACCTCGCTTTCCATACACCCAGCAGGGGTCTACCCTCGGTCGCTTCTTTCCCGGTGCAGGGCACTCCTCCCAATTTTTCAAAAGCTC
Organism: Puccinellia tenuiflora; assembly: GCA_012064385.1. Taxonomy (NCBI): domain Eukaryota; kingdom Viridiplantae; phylum Streptophyta; class Magnoliopsida; order Poales; family Poaceae; genus Puccinellia; species Puccinellia tenuiflora. The sequence goes on from QRDG01000182.1 coordinate 114,174, forward strand.
GTCGATTTCTTCGCCACTCCTTGGGAACGGGGCTCTTTCGAGCTCGTCTTTACCATTGAACAAATCACCACGTTTCCTCCACGGGTGATCCATGCGAAGCCACCTTCGAGCCCCTGGGAACACGGTTTTCGAAGACCCGGGATCCCTTGGTAGCTGGAGATGCGGGGTCTTATACATGCACCTGACACATGTACAGAATCCATGGCCTACCTGGGCCGATACATATGAGCAACCAGGATAGTCCTGCACCGTCACGAGCAACGCGGCTCTCATATCGAAATAATCTCCAGTGTAGGCGTCCCACATATGGACTGGCGTCTCCCACAACCTGGCTAACTCCTCTTTCAACAGCGTGAGATACAGATATATGTCGGTACCTGGTTGTTTCGGCCCTGAATGAGAATACTCATGTGTATGTACTTTTGCTTCGTGCACAGCCACGAGTGAAGGTTGTAAGGCCATACAAACACGGGCCAGGTGCTATGTGTGCTACTTTGGTTGCCGAACGGATTGAGTCCATCGGTGCTCATACCCAGCCTGACGTTCCTTGCGTCGCGCCCGAAATCTTCGAAGGCCATGTCCAATGCTTCCCACTGGAAAGCATCTGAAGGGTGTGTCAGGATCACGTCCTTCTCCGGATCTTCTTCGGGCTTCTCCCTTTTTGCGTGCCATTGCATGAGCTTTGCTTCCTTAGGGTCCACAAAATACCACTGCAGACGGGGAATGAGAGGAAAGTACCATACCACTTTTCGAGGAACATTCTTCCTACTCTTGTACCGTCCCTGGCCGCACACCGGACATGTGGTTCTGTCCTTGTACACGCCCCGATAAATTGCGCAATCATTGATGCAGGCATGGTATCTCTCGTACGATAGGTCAAGAGGGCACACGACTTTCTTGGCCTCCTCGATACTGCTTGGCAATGTGTTCCCCTCGGGAAGATGATCGTACCAGAATTTCAGGTGCTTACTGAAGCTGATGTCGGTCCATCTGTTTTCCTCCTTCATCTGTAGAGCATCAAGCGTTACATGCAAGCGCGTATGCTGGGGCCGGAAATCACGATACAACGGAGTCATCACGTCTTTCTTCATTTGCTCCAGCTTGGCTTTCTCTCTGGCTGCACCTCTGGCGTCGCTCGTCTCCTTGAGTAGGAGTTCTTGAACATGAGGGTCCTGCAAGGCCGAAGTTAGCGAGGTCTGCGGGTCCGCGTCTTCTCCACCACCATCTACTCCTTCATCATGACCATGTCCGCTGGCATCTCCTCTTGTCCGCCGGCATCTCCTTCGTCATGATGATCTTGTCCACCGGCATCTACTTCGTCATGATAACCATGTCCGGGAGACTCTTCGTCTTCTCGCCCGCCCTCGTTTTCATGCGCACCATTTGCTGTCGGCGCCTTGTTGAAGCCTATCCAGAAACCGCGCCTGAGCAGGTGTTCCTCCAATTGTCCGGAATCAGGTTCGATCCAGCTCACGAGTTTGCATGTTCGACACGGACATCTTATCTGGCGCCTGTTGCACCGAATCATGTCCGCCTTCGCTTCTTCCTTGTATCTACCGATTTGATTGGAGCTCATCTTGATGACCATGGTTGCTATATATAGATAAACCAGAAATAAGAAACGAGAGTATGTTAAGTAGAACCGCAACATGCACATGCGCGCACACACACACATGCATGGTCTCCGAAAAAATTTGGCATGACCTCTCCTAAATCTAGGACATATGGGTAGTGCAAAAATTTGCCGAAACGGAAGTTAGTCGACATTTCGGCAAACATCCATGCACCACGCCGACGCAAGCAACAACAAAAAATTTCTTCTCACATGCAAAAATTCATGCACACCACACAAGTTTCATATACAAGCATCATCTCGCCATCATGCAAACCGCCCGTCGACAAGCGCTTCACCTACAACCATCATGCAAACCGCCCGTCGACAAGCGCTTCACCAAATTCATGCACACCACGCAAGTTTCATATACAAGCATCATCTCACCATCATGCAAACCGCCCGTCGACAAGCGCTTCACCTACAACCATCCACATCTCAGCCACACAAAACATGCATATGCATGTCCATCCAACTATACTCACCTAGTAGATTTGTCACCACGACATGACCGCGATCGATGAGAGAGAGTGTGCGGTGTTGGAGAGAAAAAGAGATGTATTTGGGAGAGGAGGAGAGTATATATGGAGCCTCCCCCGGCCCCCTCACCAATTACCTATCAAATAAAGTAGGTTTAACTACAAAGAATGGAGAAAAGTATGAGCAAAATGGGGTGGGAGGGAGGAGGAACACGAGCTGTTCTAGGTGGGAGGAGAGGGGAAGAAGAAGACAATGGGGGTGGGTGAGTGGGGGGCTGCCCTTTTTGTAATTCTGGAAAGACATTTTGTGGCGCATGGAACAACATGCGCCACAGAAATGCATATTTCTGTGGCGCATCCTTCCCCATGCGCCACAGAAATATGCATTTCTGTGGCGCATGTTGTTCCATGCGCCACAGAAATACCTCCCCCCAATCATTGGTGCCGGGGCCCACACATAATTCTGTGGCGCATGTGTCTAGATGCGCCATAGAATTGCAACTTTTTGCGGCGCATCCAGTTCCATGCCCACAGAAAAGGTGTGGTAGGATGCCATCCAGCCGTTGGTGGTGGGGCCCACATGTTTTCTGTGGCGCATGGGGCAGGCATGCGCCACAGAAAGAGAAATCCTCATCTTTCTGTCGCGCATCCCCAAAGGTGTGCCACAGAATATTATCAGTGGCGCACGGCAGCTTTGGTGCGCCACAAAAACACCTTCCACCTATAGCTAGTTTCCTAGTAGTGGGTGGCTCTGATAAAGAAAATTTGTTACGACTGCTTGTATTATGTATTGCTTCTATCATCATGAACTTCAGGTCATGTTAAGTATTATGTATCGTGAAGCACCGAGGCGGTGACAGTAAGGACTACTACATCACGTCTGATCATAAACATATGTTTTCTTGGAGCAATTAGCGGAGGAAGAGCTATGTTAATTTTGAGCGGATTCTCATCACTTTTTGTCATTTCAATCTTGCGGGTCGGTTTGGGGCCTAGAAGGCACTTTTAGGGCAGATTTTTACCCCTCAGGCATGCACCACTCGAGGCAGGGGAGGACAGAACCTCATGTCCAGTTTAAATCATTCACATTATTGATCTCGAACATGGTATATATATGTAACAAGTGCTGGATAATCACGCATGATGGTGTGGTACTCCGCTTTCCCTCTGACGTGTCCTAGTACCAGGAAAAGTAACTACCGGGTTGGCAACACTTTATAGAAAACACCCGGAGGGATCAAATCTCATGATGGCGTGGTACTCCACTCTTCCTCTCACGTACCATACTACCAGGAAGAAACTACCGGGTTGGCAACACCGGATTGAATATACTCGGAGAGAGTCTCATGATGGCGGGGTACTCTACGCTCTCCCTCTCACATACCTTGATATTAGGAAAACCAGTTATCGGGTTGGCAACATAGGTTATGAATACCTAGAGAGTCTCGGGGAGTTGCACCGAGTTGTTCAAAAATTGGCGATGGCATTTTTTTTGCACAACAAGAGGCGCCGGAGGCGCCAATATTTTATTCAACTCAGTTGCAGAGTACAACATGCAGTACAAAGCCCTGTAAAATAGCTGATTGTAATACTGAAACTACAGGGCAAACATCGGCAACATGAGCTGAAGAAGTACAAGTAAAGATAGGCTGATCTAGGCAGTGCCTACGACCCTGTTTTGCACACTTGTGGGCTTCCTCATTGTAGTCTCTTTTGATGTGATAAACCTGTGAGGAAGACTGGGAGGTAGCATCAAAAAATTCAGCAAGAGCATTCCTGGAGTCCCATCTCAGGAGCGGATGATCGAGTCTCCTTGAAGCAGCGACTTTGGCGAGTACCTGATTGTCTGAAAAATAAACTGGACTTGTGATAGCCAGAAGCAAGGCCATCGCCTCAGCCTGGAAAGCTGAAGACGCCGGCGACGCGGAGGCCTGAATCATCAAAGAACATTGATTGCCACCTATGTTAGCTCGGAGATAGACGCCGATTCCTGTAGCCTCATGACCCACAGAAGTTTGATTATCCCTGCATTTCCAAGAGGCATCACAAAATACAACATTTCCAATTATTGTTCTAGCAGTGGTAATGGTAGATCCTTGGAGTGTATCATCCAGCTGCACCGAAGTCATCTGTTGCTCCTTTTCCTGCATGTTTTGTGTTTTAACTTCACATAGCTCAAGATTTTGAGAAAGAGCATTAGCATTTATGCTGATCTGGTAAGGCTGACTCGATCTCCTTTGGAAAAGCTCATCATTTCTTGATTTCCAAATGCACCACAAAAATGTTAAGATATTAGGCAAGGTTACATGAGGATGGTTTATATTTAATAAGTTCAAAATAATCTGAGCAAGAGAATTGCAATTGTGGACAATTAGTTCAGTTCGGATGAACCAGGGGTGTAAGAACCAGGATGCTTTAACAAAAGGGCAAGTGAAAAATAAGTGGATGTCGTTTTCTTCCATACCACACCTGCAACAAAGCTTTCCAATATGTTTTGAAAATTTTCCAGCTCTTGCTCCTGTCGGCAGTGCCCTGCACAGAAAACGCCATGCAAAAGTTTGGATTCTAGGAATGATAGCTTTGCTTTTCCAAACCTGATTTATAAGTTGCACCACCGCTGGAGATGGTTGGCTTGGTCTGTCTTCACCAACATTGTACATTCCCTGCAAACAAGCATAGTATGCACTCTTGGCGTGGCAAATACCATTTGGTGTTAGCTCCCAACAAAGATAGTCTTGATCATTGGAATTAATAATGGACGTTTGTTTAATGATTTGGGCTGTATGAGGAGTAAACAAAAGGTCAATTAGGGTCTCATTCCATCGTTTTTGGTTGGGTAGCCAAAGATCTTTTACAAGGGTAGGGTAAACAAACCCCGGAGGCTGGACGATAAGGTTGTCATAAATAGAGGTCCATGAAGCATACCAGGGAGCACTCCAAATAGAAACATTGCCTTGCGTCAACTGAATAAACGAATGGGCCTTAAGAGTATGGAGGATTTTCAGGACAGAAGACCAGAAGGCTGATTTAGGGACATTTGGTTGAGGCCGCCAGATGGATGAATCAGGGAAGTACTTGGCTTTGAGCACTTTGTGGAGATGGTCATCTGGGTTTGAGCTATTCGCCAAGCTGCCATGAGAATCAAGCTTTGGTTAACAGCTTGTAAATTCCTAATGCCCAGCCCACCTTCTTTCTTAGGTGTACAAATGTCTTTCCATGCTCTGAGGCAAAGGCTGCGAGTCGATTCATCTCTAATTCCTGTCCACCAAAATGATCTGATGATAGCAGTCAACTTAGCAATAAATTTCTTTGAAAATAGGATGTTTGACATATAATATACGGGGATGGAAGAAAAGACAGATTGGATGAGCTGGAGACGAGCAGCATGAGAAAGCTTGTCAGCCTTGTAAGTACTTAATTTCGATTTGAATTTTTCCAGGACAAAATTATAAGCAGAAGCTCTGTTTTTAGCCGGAAGGATAAGAGGATGTCCCAGATGGCAAAAAGATTCATCTATGTTTGATATAGGGAATATGTTCTTGATCGCCTCCTTTATGTTGGCATGGACATTCTTGCTAAAGATGATGCCTGATTTCTCCCAATTTGGAGTTTGCCCAGACCTAGAGTAGAAGGCTTGAATAATTTGCTTCATGACTGAAGCCTCCTGGATAGAAGCTTTGCCACAAATGAGGAGGTCATCGGCAAAAAGGAGGGAGTGGATGTGGGGGCAATTTGGACCAAGAGTGACTCCTTCCAAAGAGTTGTTGGACATAGGTTCTTGCAGCGCAAGCGACAGTTCATTAATAGCAAGGACAAAAAGATAAGGAGAGAGAGGGCAGCCTTGCCGTATACCTCTGTCACTTCGGAATCTCGCGAATGGTTGTCCATTAATGATAACCAAGAAGGTGGGCGAAGAAATGCAAGCATGGATTAGGTTGATGAAATGACCATGCAGCCCCTTCTGAGAAAGAGCTGCGACAATAAAGTTCCATTCTAGACGGTCAAAAGCTTTGGCTAGGTCTATCTTCAACATGAAAGACTGGTGCTTCCAGGAGCTGAGAGAAAAAGAATGGGTAATCTCCTGGGCAATGATAATGTTATTGCTTATGCGACGCCCTTTAATGAAAGCCTGTTGAGAGGGATGGATGTAGTCTGGGAGGTGAGGTTTAAGTCTATTCGCAAGGGTTTTGGCAATGAGTTTGTAGACCACATTACACAGGCTAATTGGTCTATAGTCAGCAGGCACGAGAGAGACAAGCTTTTTCGGAATTAAAACAATATGAGTGTCATTAATATGGGCAGGCATGACACCAGTGTGAAAGAAGGAATGTGCCAGCTCTGTGACATCATCTCTAATCCAGCTCCAAGTGGCGAGGTAGAATTAGACGTTGAATCCATCTGGTCCAGGCGAAGCATTCCTCTTCATCTCATGTAGGGTGTCCCAAAGCTCTTGCTTGTCCGGCACAGAGTAAGTGTGATCCTGACTGTGTAGAGGGAGCTCCGAGACAATGTAGGGCCTGCCAAAATTGTTACTGGAAGAAGCAAAGATATGCCTAAAATAGTTTACGAAGGTATTGCTAATCTTCTTAGGCATATAGTGAATAATATTATTTTCATCCTTGATGGAGACAATCGTGTTTCTTCTCTTTCGCTTGAGAATTGCCCTATGAAAGAAGGATGTGTTCCTATCCCCATCTTTGATCCACTGTTTCTTCGCTCTCTGCATGTAATGGTCAGTTAATTTGGTTAAATTTTGCTCATACCTGACGACTAGTGAGTGCTCGAGCGTCTGATCCTTCTTGTGGGCTGGTTGCATCTGCAGTTGTTTGATCTGCTCTTCCAAATCATTAATTTCATGCTGCAAGGGCTTCTTTTTTCTGCACCAAATCTTAAGTTCTCTAGCCAGGTTGTTAGTTCTTTGAAAGAAAGGTTTTTGCACGGTTTTAGACCAAGCAGATTTTGCATAGAAATGGAAATCTTGCTCTTTCAACCACCAGTTCTCAAATTTGAAATTTCTCTTAACTCTACGGATAGGACCATCAGTAGATAATAAAATAAGCGCATGGTCACTGATAGTATGCATCAGGGGCAAGTTGTAAACATTGTCAATAGGAAAAGTGGAACGCCACTCCGCATTGACTAGACAACGATCCAGGCGTTCATAAAGAGGCCGAGAAGAAAAACGTCTGTTTGTCCAAGTATAAGCCGGTCCGCTGAACCCCAGATCAAAAAAACCACACATCTTGATAAGAGAATGAAAAGCATCGACACGAGAACGATTAGTAATGGGGATGCTCTTATCCGTCTTGTACAAAAGATCATTCATATCTCCCATACAAAGCATCGGCAGATTACCATTATCATATACAAAATTTGCAATCTGCTTCCATATGAGACTAGTTTGACGGTGGTACGGGTCACCATATATACAGATGAGACCAAAACGTTGATTACTAACTCTAATATTCACCGTCGCTAATATAAGATGAAAAGTACTACTATGAATAGCAACTTGAACTTCATCAGTCCACATCAACCAGAGACCCCCCGATCGACGGCGCGAGGGAACTACAAAGCTATCACACATATTAAATCTAGTACACAGATCGGCCGATTTAAATTTAGAGGATTTAATTTCAGAAACGAAAATTACCTGTGACTTCGTGGAATCGATGATGCGGGCAAGATGACACATTTTGGAACTACCAAGATCCTTACCCGTACCTTGACAATTCCATCCCAGAGGCTTCATCACGCCAGACGATAAGGTCCCGAAAGTGCAGAGCCGAAGAGCTCAGAGATGGTTTGACCGTGGCAACCTGAGTTGAGCTGGTTCTGGCGGCCGAGACCTGTACTCAGCTTCCCGTGCAAAACAGATCAGTCGTACCTGAGGCTTGAATCCCCAACAGTAGGCAGGGATCTTGACCGTCTCGAACTAGCTGAATCTGAAAACGTAGCTGGTCAATCGTGCAGGCAGCAGCAAGAAGAGGTAGGATTTGAGGACCTCTGCCTCTCTTCAACAACTAGACTCTGAATCCAGGGGAGGAGCAATCGATTATACATTCTTCAAAACTCAGCCGGATCAAGGTCTCCACCTAGGAAGAAGATAGGATTTGTTGGGTCGTGGCTTAAAAATCTGGGGTGTCTTGAATCGTGGCTCACAATTTGTGGCCTTGTGGATCGTGGCTCACTAGGATAAGAAAGGGGATATTTTATGGGAGGAGATACAAATCGGGAGGAGGTAGGGGATTGAGCAAGAGGAAAACGAATGAGCAGAAATTGAAGAAAAATTAGATGAAACAAGGCTCATGAGAAGGAATCGGGAGGGGATTAGAGCGGCATCACGCCAATCGCCGGCAGTTCTCCCAAGTTGCCACAGAGGGCAAAGCGGTCACGGAACTCTTAACACACATGCAAAGATCCATTGCGATGGACTCAACCATTGGCGATGGCATAAAACCACCAATACGCGGGACACACATGGACGCACGACGCTAGCGCACAAGCACGTGGAGGCTCTAGTTTAATGATAAAATGATGACGTGGGACATATGAAAATTTATCATATACTATTACCTAAAACTAGCAGGGTGGCCCTCGCAAATGCGAGGGAAACATCTTAAAATGTCTATATAATATCGTTTATATGCCTAAAAAGATCTAACCATCTTTTATTTATGGTTTGTTAAATAATGATATGTTTTGGCAATAGAATACAAAGTTATGGTGTAACAAAAGAAAAGCATTTAATATTATTTGGTTTAACATATTATGTCCATGTCGGCGACGTGAACATAAATGTTATGATTCCTTCGAAATTTAACGATGGACACAATTTTGTTTCAATCATGTTTCCTTGGCATTACTCTTGATTGCGGGGCAATTGTATTTAAAAATTAACAATCATCATTCCCCCTAGCCGACAGTGGCCATAACAATCATCAATTGTGAGGTGTCTTATCCATCTGGACGTAATCTCGCGAAACTGATAGTAGCATCCTAACGAGACTCAACTCGTCGAGCACAGGGTACCCGGAACGGAGCTGCTCTACAAAACTGCCGCCCAATTGCACACCATGAAGGAGTAGTCTTGTGAGGCGATATGAGTTAGATCCCAAATCAGGGAGGAAGTAATTCCCCCAACTCCAGTTTAAGTCCATGTGAATGTCGATCACGGTGGGGCTGCACTGGATGCCCCTGCTGATCCATCTGAAGAATTGATAGATCACGCACCGATCATCAAAGTCTAGAGTCGGGATATGTATCCGGAGCCTATCCAAGGACGGGGCCACGTGGAGCTGCAGTAGATTGTTGGTGAATTCCTCAAACGGCCGCCACTCCTTCTTGCATACCCTGCTTTCTCCATAGTTATGTTTGCGGCACTCTCGGTTTCGGCAACAAACTCGACGGAAGAACAACGTCTGGTCGATGTCGAGGCATGGCACGGAACGCCAGAGATGCCTCCATCTTCGAGAGAGGATGCTTGATCGGACGACCTGCCGGGACTCGAGGAAGGAGAGGATGCTCTGGATGAGGCAGTCAGGTAGGTCGCTTAGCCGGTCATCGTCGGCGGCGCCGATCTGCTTGCTGGGTGGCTCCATTGGTTGAATTTCGTCATCGTCTATATATGGCGGCACGAATCCGCTTGCAGCAGGGCTCCATCGATCGATCTGCTGGTTCTGGTCGGATTACTCGTGGGCGCGCATGACACCCAGCCTCTGGGCGCCGCCGTTTCCCGACGATGTCGTAGACCCTAGGGGGGATGGAGAGGTTGTACAGCGATCTGGAAACGAACATGATAATGTATGCTTCGCCCAGCTGGTGGCGTATATTATGGGTGACTTCTTTAAAACTTCAGCTTATGCAGAAGCAAGTTTCTGGATTCCGGTAGGAAGAAACTGCTGTGGGCAGAAACTCCACCGGTGACTTCTTTTGCATAAGCAGCTTAACAATTTCTGAAAAATTAAAAAAATGCTGACAATCTGGACCCACTTGGCAGTGGCTCAAATCGCCATCTCCCTCCTCCTCCTCTTCCGAGTCGTGGCCCCCGCGCAGCTCGCGAGCGACATGCCGACGGCTGAGCTTTCGGGTGATGGCCGACCTCCGAGTGATGGCAGACCTCCTCGGCGACCCAACGTGGCCGCAGCTCCACCCGCGGCCCTGCGCAGCCTGAGCTCGGCGCCCACGATCTGAAGTGGTGCGAGCCGTTGACCGAGGTGGAGGCCGTCTCCGCGGGGGCCGTCGAGGCGGAGGGGGAGGTCGGCGGCGCGGACATCGGCAGGAAGGGCCGGCCCACGACGGCGGGGGAGGCGGGGGAGGCCGTGGAGGGCCTGCCGGTTCCTGCCCGCGACGACGGCAGGGCCGGCCCGTGACGGCGGGGGCGACGGGGGAGGCTATGGAGGACGGGAAGTAGCCGGGGCGGCGCGGGGCCGGGAGTGGAGGACGAGACGCGCACATGTCGAGCAAAAAAACGTTTCGGGCAGAAACTCGGGAATCTGCTCCTGGGTAGTTTCTCCTCCTATGTACAAAACTTACTTCTGCGAGAAACTCCCAGAATGTGGACACTTCTTTTAAGTTTCTGTAGCTCACAGCGATTTAGGCCACCTACGCGTCTGACACAGGATTAGCCACTGCCACCGTGCCACGTAATATTCTGAGCTATATATTTTGGGCATGAAGTGCTAGTCAGTTCGGCGTCAGCGGCGACGCAACGTTGAAGGTAGCGGGTGCAGCTGCACCCACGGGATTTTGGCAATTAATCTCTTCATGATTTTTTTTTTGAAACTATCTCTTCATGATTCTTTGTAGATCATCCGTTTGTAGGACTAGCCTGAGGAGCGGGTCACCAAAGAGATCATGGACGAGTCGTCTTCCGTGAAAGCCGAGCTAACGACGTGAAGGATGCACACCAGGTGAGTCAGAGCGGGCTCAACCGATGTGTATGTTGCTGAGTTAGTTCAGAGATCTTAAGCTGGAGTAGTATATTTCCTAGGAACAGCTACAACAACATTGTCCAAATAAGGTAACGTGCATGTACTTAGAACAATGTGGATGCTTCTCAAACCTTGTAATTAAAATATAAAGGTACACATGACAGTGAAATTATTATAGGAACTGAAGTACATAGCATGTTGCCAATATGGATGTGGCAACTTCATCAAACCTTGGTGAGTTTGATACTGGTCTTCCCTAGGTTCCTCCAACGGCCCATAAAGAACTCAAGCAGCTCATCGACATTGTCATCTTTGCTATGCTTGATTTCAATCACCTCCAGATTATCACAATTGGAAGACATAATATTCTGACTTCCAAGAGCTACATTTTGGCACTTCGCCTTTGCAGTCCTCCTCTTTGAGTGATCTGAAAACTTTAGGCAGAACAAAACACCATCATCAATTCAATAAGATGTGTGATAGGAGGGACGTCAAGTGACTGAATATTGCATTAAATACATCAAGTAGTTGGAGTACCTCACAAGTCTGCAAAGTAAGCTTTTCCAAGCTAGGCGTGCTTTGTAGAAAGCGATCCAATGTTTGAATGTTTGCGTTCGTTTTGACATCACATCTATCAATTACCAAGGTTCTCACATTATGGAATTTTGGGAGTTTATCTGACATATGTTGTAATTCGTCCTAAAACACAGAAATAGTTGAGCAAAAACATGATGATTAAATACACACATAACCTGAAAACAGTTGCACAACCATAAAAATCGAAAGAGAGAGGCTTACCATCATCCTGGCACCAAACAATTCTAGATGTGTTACGTTAAATATATTGCATAGCTTCTCCCAAGAGTTGGCATTCATCTTGTCGAATGTAGTCACACATACGGATGCCTTGACGAAGGAAGATGTGTCCGTTACATGTATACCATTTGGACAACAGATAGTTGAGAAAAAAATACGCAAAGATGTTAGCCTTGGAGCTGTAACCACCACTCCGCCCAACCAACTGTGGCCTATAAGATCATCAATTGTCAAGTGTCGTAAACTTGTGGACATAATCTCGCCAAACTGACATTGGCATCCCACGAGACTCAACTCATCAAGCACAGGGTACCCTGAACGGAGGTGCTTTCCGAAGCTACGGCCCAAGACTACACCATGAAGGAGTAGTCTTGTGAGGCGATATGAATTAGATCCCAAATCGGGGAGGCACGTGTTCCCCCAGCTCCAGTTGAAGTCCATGCGGATGTCGATCACCGTGGGGCTGCACTGGACACCCCTGCTGATCCATCTCAAGCATGTATAGCTCACGTACCGATCATCAAAGTCTAGAGCCGGGATGTGTATCCGGAACTTATCCAGGGACGGGGCGACGTGGAGCCGCAGTAGATTGTTGGTGAATTCCTCAAATGGCCGCCACTCCTTCTTGCACGCCGGCTTGATTATATACTTTCGTCTGCCGCACTCTGGGTTTTGGCAACAAACTCGACGGAAGAACAACGTCTGGTCGATGTCGAGGCATGGCACGGAACGCCAGAGATGCCTCCACCTCCGCGAGAGGAGGCTTGATCGGACCACCTGCCGGGACTCGAGAAAGGAGAGGATGCTCTGGATGAGGCAGTCAGGCAGGTCGCTTAGCCGGTCATCGTCCCCGGCGCGGATCCTCCTGCTGGGTGGCTCCATAGGTTGATTTTCGCGAGGGTCTATGGCGGCACGAATCCGCTTGTTCAGGGGATCCATCGATCGATCTGTTCTGCTCGGATTTCTCGTGAGCCTGCGGGCCGGCGCCACGTTTCCCGACGATGTAGACCCTAGGTTGGACGGAGAGGTTGTATACAGCGATTCTGAAACGAACCTGATAACATATGTACGCTTCGTCCAATTGGTAGCGTAGTCGTCTCATAGCGATTTAGGCCACCTATAAGCGTATGAAACATGATTAGCCACAGCCACCGTGCCACGTAATATTTTCTGAGCTATAGAGGCATGAAGTGGGACAGGACTAGGCTCTAGGCGTCCCCCGGGGGAAAATCCTCCAGGTTCCAAATTCCGCTTTTGCTGCTGTGTAGCAAATAATCACCTGCTTTTGCTCCCTATGTAGCAAAAACGGTTTGCCCAGAAAACAGAAAAGAAAAGATTGATTTCGTCGGAGACCTCACCGGACTCGCCGAACCTCACCGGAGATCTCGTAGCAACAAAAATGTGCTACTGTAGCAAAATCGATTTCGCCGGAGACATCGACGAAGACCTCGTAGCAAAATCTTTGTCCTATTGTAGCAAAACAGATAACAATTATAGCAAAAAAAATTGTTATATTGCAGCATCGTTGCAAAAAGTTCTTCCGGCGAGGTTCTCCGATGAGACTTATAATTCAAAACTGCAGAACAAATTGTAGCAAAATATTTCTTCTTAGAATGCAAATTTACAGAATCGTATGGTGCAAAAATACAAACATTTGTAGCAAAACAATTCTTTGCATTATGTGATAGCGCGGACGAACTTCGTTGGTAGCACCGTCGCCCCTCTATGGCAGCACCTCCCCACACTGCAGGCAGCAACGGCAATCACCAATGGCAGCACCGCCACCGCCGTGTCTCCTTGGTAGGACCACGTCTATGCGGGAGCACCGTCGTGCCACCATGATAGCACCGCCACATCACCTTGGTAGCACGGACGTAGACCCCTCGCAGCTCCGCCAGATTTCTTTCGTGGCACCACCGCCATCGGTACGGTAGCACCCAAAGTTGGACAGGCAGCGTCGCCGTCGACGCTCAGAAGCATCGTCGCCCTCTCTTCACAGCACCACGGCCACTGCTCCTTGGAGGCATGTGCGTCCTGCGCGTTCTGGCCTCAGCCATGCACCAGCGCCCGCCGTCGTGCTCTAGCCGCCACGCCTGGGCGTCGTCGTCTTCTTCAACGGCCGCTGCATGGCCACACACCATGGACGCACACAAGCTATGAAGCCATGGGGGACGTACGGGAGGAAGCGCTGTTGGCAGGGCAGCCATCGGTGGTGTCGGCGGCGGTGCGCGACATCGGCGCGGCGGCCGGGTCGTCGCTCCAGTGGCGTCCCCTGGCCCTTCTGCCACGACAGCAGCGGCTTCTAGCATGGGAGGTCGTGGGGGCGTAGAGGCCGACGCGGGAGGTCGGGGAGGGGCGGCGCGGGCGTGGGAGGCCGGTATCAGTGCCGGCCGCCCCCGGTAGCCCCGGGGTACGCCATGGACCGGGGAAAACTGCGGAGGAACAGCGGCGGTGGCTGCGGGTGGCGGGGAAGAGGAATGGAGACGGCGGGGGGAGGAACCGCGGCGGCGGGTGGAGGAGTAGGAACGACGGCGGCTGGACCGCGGGAGGAGGAACGGTGGCGCTTGGGTGTAGAAGGCAGAGAAGCCGGCACGTGCAAGAGGTAGAAGAAGGAGGAATTTTGTGCGGCCAGCATAGGACGGAAAGGATAAGGGGAAGGAGGGCTCGCGTGGGCCCAACAAAAGCCACGCGTCGCGTGATGGAGGCGGAGGACGCGGAGTAAGAGCAACTCCAGCCGTTGGCCCCCCAGGCCGAATTGCCGGCGTTTTTTTGGGCCTGCTGGGGGGCGCCGGCGAAAATAATCGGCCTGGGGGCGGGCCGATTCCCAGCCGCGGCCCCAGGCCGAATGAAATTTTTTTTGCAGAAAACTAAAATTTGACGAACTTAGGCGAAATTTGTTCAAACTTAGGCGATATTTGTTCGAACACTGGCGGATTTCATACAAGGTAAATAAAAAACATGAAAAACAATAAAACGGCGGCGGCGGCGTCGTCTACATGCCGAAGTGGCGGTAGAACACCGTGTAGTCCCTGCCGTCGTCGTCGTCGTCGTCGCCACCGGGCGGAGGAGCACTGGGACCTGCGCCATCATCGTGTTGGGAATATGCCCTAGAGGCAATAATAAAATGGTTTATTAGCATATTCATGTTTATGATAATAGTTTATTATCCATGCTATAATTGTATTAACCGGAAACATAATACATGTGTGGAATATAAACACCAGGTGTCCCTAGTAAGCCTCTACCGGACTAGTTCGTTAGTCAAGAGATGGTTAGAGTTTCCTAACCATGGACTTGTTATAGTCACTTGATAACGGAGTCATATCATTAGGAGTAATGATGTGATGGACAAGACCCGAAAATAAAGAGTTGCAATTGATCGTGTCACAACAGTTTTATTGCCAACGCTTTTAGTATGCCAAGTATAGTTTCCTTAGACCATGAGATTATGTCACTCCCGTTTACCGGAGGAATACTTTGTGGACATCAAACGTCACTTCGTAACTGGGTGATTATAAAGGTGGCTTTCAGGTATCTCCGATGGTATTTGTTGGGTGACATGAATCAAGACTGGGATTTGTCCTTACTTGTGACGGAAAAGATATCTCTGGGCCCTCTCGGTAATATAGCATCAGAAAGGTTGCAACCATGTGATTAAGTGGTAATCACGGAGATCCTATATTATGGACAAGTAAAGAGAATTTGCCAGGTAACGAGATGAAACTAGATATGGGGATATCGACGATCGAATCTCGGGCAAATTAAATATCGGTGAGACAAAGGGAATCGTATATGAGATTAAGAATCTCCGGCATCGTGGTTCAATCGATAAGGAACTTCGTTGAATATGTAGGAGTCAATATGGGCATCCCGGTCCCGCTATTGATAATTGATATGATCATGTCTGCATGTTATCGAACCCGTAGGGTCACACACTTAACGCTCCGATGTAGCTAGGGTTAGCGATGAGATAATTGATGGTATGAACGAATGGTGATTCGGAGTCTCGGATGAGATCCTAGACATCATGAGGAGCTCCGGAAGAGTCCGGAGATAAAGTTTCATATAAGGAAAGTGGTTTCCAGGGTTCCGGAAAAGTTCGGGAAAATTCCGGCAAAGTACCGGAAGATTCTAGAAGGTTCCGGAAGGTTCCGGAGGGCCCCACCTTGGGGGCCACGAACCTGGAAGGGCAACTTGGGCTAAGGGGAGGTGCAGCAACCCACATGGGCTGGCCGCACCCCTCCCTAAAGGCCCATGAGGCTGGCCCAAGGGAAACCCTAACCCTAAAGGGAAAGGGAGCCTTGGGGGGCAAGTTTCCCCCCTTGGCCGCCCCAAGGACTTGGGGGAGGGGCAAACCAGCCCCCCCCCACGCCTATATAAGGAGGAGGGGAGGGCTGGGGCGTGCACCCTTGTACCCTAGCCGCCGGCCTCCCTCTCCTCTCCCTCCTCTCTCCTGCAGCTGCTTGGCGAAGCCCTGCAGGAATTTCTCCACCATCAACGCCACCACAACCGTCGTGGTGCCGAGATCCATCTAGCCATCTCCACCTTGCTTGCGGGATCAAGAAGGAGGAGATCTACATCGAGCCGTACGTGTGGATACCGCGGAGGTGCTACCCCTTGTGGCACTTCATCGGATTGGATCTTCGAGGAAATACATCTCCTCGCGACTAGATGAGTCTAGTTGCGGGGATCGACTAGCCAACCCCTGCACCGACAAAACGCGTTTGTTGATCTTCAAGGGTAAGAGATTGGATCTCATCTTCGCTACCTCCATCTAGTAGATCTAGATCCTTGGGGTTTATTCCGTCTGTTGCGTAGGAAAATTTTTGTTTTCTATGCAACGACCCCATCAGTGGTATCAGAGCCTAGATCTATTCGTAGATGTTGGTGCGATTAGAACACAAGTGTTGTGGGCGTTGATATTTTTGTTGGGAATATGCCCTAGAGGCAATAATAAAATGGTTTATTAAGCATATTCACGTTTATGATAATAGTTTATTATCCATGCTATAATTGTATTAAATGGAAACATAATACATGTGTGGAATATAAACACCCGGAGTCCCTAGTGAGCCTCTACAGGACTAGTTCGTTGATCGAGAGATAGTTAGAGTTTCCTAACTATGGACTTGTTATAGTCACTTGATAGCGGAGTCATATCATTAGGAGTAATGGTGTGATGGACATGACCCAGAATAAAGAGTTGCAATTAATCGTGTCACAAAAGTTTTGTTGTCAACACTTTTAATATGCCAAATATAGTTTCCTTAGACCATGAGATTATATCACTCCCGTTCACCGGAGGAATACTTTGTGGACATCAAACGTCACTTCGTAACTGGGTGATTATAAAGGTGGCTTTCAGGTATCTCCGATGGTGGGTTGTTGGGTGATATGAATCGAGAGTGGGATTTGTCCCTCCATGTGACGGAGAAGATATCTCCAGGCCTTCTCGGTAATATAGCATCAAAAGTCTGCAGACATGTGATTAGGTTGTAATCACCGGGATCCTATATTATGGACGAGTAAAGAGAACTTGCCGGTAACGAGATTAAACTAGACATGGGGATGTCAACGATTATATCTCGGGCAAGTAAAATATCGTGAGACAAAGGGAATCATATATGAGATTAATTGAATCTCCGGCATCGTGGTTCAATCGAGAAAAGGTTTTCGTTGAGTGTATAGGAATTAATATGGACATCCCGGTCCCGCTATTAATTATTGATATGATCATGTCTATGCATTCTCGAACCCGTAGGGTCACACACTTAACGTTCCGATGAATTTAGGTTTTGCGATGAATTAAATGATGAAGTGAACGAATGGTGATTCGGAGTCTCGGATGGGATCCCGGACATCACGAGGAGTTCCGGAGGAGTCCGGAGAATAAGATTCATATATGGAAAGTGGTTTCCGGAGGTTTCGGAAAAGTTCCGGAAATTATTTATAGGGTACCGGAAGGTTCCGGAATGTTCTAGAAGGGTCTAGAAGTGGGACCATATTTTGTATGGGGCCCACATGGTGCAAAGGGGTGCTGCCACCACTTAGGTGGTGCGCACCACCTAGGCCCACATGGGCTGGTGCGGCTAAGGGAAAGGGGGAGTCCCACTCCTAGTTGGACTAGGAGTTGGGCCCTCAACCCTTTAGGAAAAGGGGCCCAAGGAGGAGTCCTAGATGGACTCCAACTTGGGTGGCAAGCAAAGGGGGGCCGGCCGGCCCCCTGCCCTAGCCCTAGCCGGCCCCCTGCCCTGACCTAGCCGGCCTCCTATATAAGGAGGGGAGGGGGGGGGCGCAACACACCCCTTGGTGGCTGCCCCAAGCCGCACCCCCCTCTCTCCCTCAAACCCTAGCCGCACCCCTTGCCCGAAGGGCTGCCGCCGCCTCTCCTCCACACCTAGCCGCACCCCCTAGCCCTAGGGGCTGCGCCACCATCTCCTCTCCCTCTCCTCTTGCTTGGCTTGGCGAAGCCCTGCTCGCGGAGATCGTCATCATCACCGGCACTACCGTCGTGCTGCTGAGATCATCAAGGCCACGTCCTCTCGCTTGCGGGATCAAGGATTCGACGTCTTCATCGAGCTGTACGTGTGGACGCCGCGGAGGTGCTGCCCGTTGCTGCACTTCACCGGATTGGATCTCGAGGATAATACATCTCCTCGCGACTAGACGAGTCTAGTTGCGGGGATCGACTAGCCAACCCCTGCACCGACAAAACGCGTTTGTTGATCTTCGAGGGTAAGAGATTGGATCTCATCTTCGCTATCTTCATCTCATAGATCTAGATCCTTGGGGTTTATTCCGCTTGCCGCGTAGAAATTTTTTTGTTTTCCATGCTGCGACCCCATCAGTGGTATCAGAGCCTAGATCTATTCGTAGATGTTGGTGCGATTAGAACACAAGGAGTTGTGGGCGTTGATATTTTATGTTGCTACCTTCTCGCGTGCACTTTGCATCTTTGCGGTATTGTGAGATTGAAGCGGCCCGGACCAACCTTACTCGTCCACGCACGAGAGACCGGTTCCACGACTGACATGCAACTTGTTTTGCATAAGTGGCTGGCGGGTGTCTGTTTCTCTTGCTTTAGTGAGGATGCAATTTTCAATGGAAGGCCTTTCAAAAGGATGAGTAAATAAGCAACTATTATATCACCGTTGTGGTTTTTGCGTAGATTAGAACGGTTCTATCTCGTTGACCCAAGCCACGTAAAAATTGCATAAACAAAGTAGAGGACGTCTAACTTGTTTTTGCAGAGGGGGTCAAGTGATGTGATATGGCCAATGTGATTTGTGATAATGTATGCAATGATCATGTTTGTAATATTTCGTGACTTGCATGTCGACGAGTACGGCAACCGGCAAGAGCCATATGGTTGTCTTTTATTTTATGTGACCTGTGTGTCAATGAATCACCATGTAATTGCTTTACTTTATTGCTAAGAGTAGCATTAGTTGTAGTTGCAATAGTTGGTGGACAACCATGGTGATGGCGCCAAGATGATGGAGATCATGCCGGAGATGGAGATCTTGCCGGTGCTTTGAAGATGGAGATCTAAGAGCATATGAAGAAAGGCCATATCATATCACAATTATGAATTGCATGTGATGTTAATCCCTTTTATGCACCTTATTGTTATGCTTAGATGTGATCGCGACGGTAGCATGATAAGGTGATCTCTCATGTTAATATCAAGATAATTAAGTGTTCTCCCCTAGTATGCACCGTTGCGAAAGTTCGTCGTTTCGAAGCATCTCGTGATGATCGGGTGTGATAGATTCAACGTTCACATACAACGGGTGCAAGCCAGTTTGCACATGCGGAAATACTACGGTTGTCTTGACGAGCCTAGCATGTACAGACATGGCCTCGGGAACACGGAACCGAAAGGTTAAACACGAGTCATATGAATGATATGATCAACACTGAGTTGTTCACCATTGAAGCTACATCATCTCACGTGATGATCGGTGGTGGTGTAGTGGATTTGGATCGTGTGTCACTAAACAACCAGAGAGATGTTGAGTTTAGTGGGAGTTCATATATTAATTTGATTAAGTTGAACTAAAATTATCATAAACAAAGTGTCCTAAAGATGTCTTTGCAAAATCCTTGTAGATCATGGGCGACTACAGTAGTATGTTTCTTGCTGAGGAGCTGCGTCTCGATGGGTCAAACTTTGTCGAGTGGTATGAACATCTTAGAGAAGTCCTATCAACCAATGATCAGCTCTACGTGTTACATGAACCCTTAGAAGAAAAACCCGATGCTTTTGCAAGTTACAACAAGCGTATGGATTGGCTCAGTCGGAGTAAGACTCACATTCAAGTCAATTGGTTGATGAGTGTCTTCATGAATTCAGACCTATCCAAACAATTCAAGAACTTGAGTGCCATTGAGACTGTCACTAAGCTAAAGGAAATGTTCATAGCACAAGTGAGAATTGCAAGGTTTGAAGGTCTGGGTGTGTTTCTTTCAACTAAAATGGAAGAAAATGATCGCTTAGAGGATCATCTGAAGAAAATGTATAGGATATATTACACTCTTATGGATGCTTGGGATATGGAGATGAGTGACGAATTCGCGATAGATGGGTTGTTGCATTCGCTTCATCCCAAATTCAAGAATTGTGTCAGAGACTATGTCAAGGAAAGGGATTCGATCACTTATCCGGAACTGATGTCTCGACTTCGTTAGATCGAAAGGAATCCCGTAGCAGGCGGAGGAGCCAACGCAGAAGGTATATTTTGATATACTAGTTATAAATGTTTAAATGTCCCATTTACACTTGTGGTGAGCTAAGTATTTGATACTTGTGCTGTTTTGTGAAAACAGGGCCTGCCGTTTGAGAAGTGCATGGAGGGACTGAGTGA
Organism: Puccinellia tenuiflora; assembly: GCA_012064385.1. Taxonomy (NCBI): domain Eukaryota; kingdom Viridiplantae; phylum Streptophyta; class Magnoliopsida; order Poales; family Poaceae; genus Puccinellia; species Puccinellia tenuiflora. Next base: position 134,881 of record QRDG01000182.1, read on the forward strand.
ATTTCGCAGGAAGATGGCAATCAAGGAGTTGATGCTGGCGATGTTCTACTTCTACATTTATCGTTTTAAATTAGAGGATTTGAATGAGTTTTGTAATCGAATTAAGTGTGATCTTAAATTAGTGTGTCTCGGTTTGTGAGACGGTCATTCATGTTAAAGACAAGTGGTTGTTCTGTTTTCATGAGTAATCCTTTTTGGAGATCACGTTTCGATTATGAGATTATTGTCCTTTGCTAGATTTAAACGATAATTAGTTAAACACTTATAAAATAAAGACATGCTAAAATATCCAATGCTTAATGATGAGAATTGTTTTAATTGTACTATTAGTGCTGAAGAGCATCTTGATGCGCATCACTAAGTAGTGTGATTAAAAATGCCATTTTCTGAAAATGCCATGAGTTGCTGAAAATAAACACAAGTGTTGGTTGTATTTTTCAGTGAATAAAAGACATCATTATGAGTAAATAGGAGTATTTATTCATGTCATGATAAGATCATGGAAGTAAAGGATATTAAGTTAACAAGATAATTGAGTCTTTTCGATTTGATCAAAAGAGACAAAATATTTGAGTTATTGTTTAGTATGGAGACTTGTGACAAGTGTTATCACAAATTACAATATTTAGAGATTATTCGAAAGTGTTTTGATAAACCTAAAGTATTGTAGTCACATTATATTTGATATCATGTGGTCATAAAGAAGGGTCTTGGTTTTAAGGTTTCATTTGTATCATTTAGATTTATTTTGATAACACTCTGTTTAAATAAAGGATCTATTTAATGATTTGCATCTCGCATATGAGTTATGTGAAATAGTGGCTTCAACAATTATGAGATAATTAAAAGACCAAGCAAATGGAATTTTGTAGAATGTTCATATGAGATTATGAATAGAGATTCCACAATGTGAGACTAAAAGGGACAAACCAATGTGTTTGGTTGTGTTATGTATTTTAGTGGTTTTATCGTGAAATGGTTTCATGGATAAAAGATTTGTTGGAATAAAATTTAGAAAGTTTAAACCTTTCATGTTTATGTATCAAGTGGCACATGTGTAAAGTGCTATGTTGGTTAAAACTTGACACATAAAAGGTTTTAATGATGGTGATCATTGAATTATGGTTTAGCTTGTCTAAAGAGCTGTAGGTTTCAAGAATATGAATTTTGTCAAAGGTTGCAAAATAATATTCATGATTTACTTGTCGTGTTTGGGAAACAAGACATACCTACAAAACTACAAAAGAAGAAATAGAAACTTTAAATACGAAAGTGACTAAGAGTCATTCTACTTTAAGTTTAAATCATAAAGTAATCGTTACTTGATTTTGTGAAAAGAATGTTTCACATATTTATTTTTGCGAAGTGTTTGCGTGGAATAAATAAAACTTAGAGCTAGCAAGGTGCTGGCGTTTCGTATATGAGTTCTCGAATCTTAAGAGTTAAGAGTTTTGGAGGAGTCCAAAGTGTCGAGAAAGTGCATAAGAAACTGAGTGAGATCTAATTAAGATATGTGGTGACATATATTAAGTTAGAGCAGAAATTAATTTCCATAATCAAAATATGTGATGACATATGTTTGAATGGAAACTAGTTAATCATGGTCAAATATAAAGATAACATATTTCTGAGTGGGAGCCATAGTGGTTTCATAATTTAATATGTGTATGAGGTATATTTGATTGGGAGTTTACAACATTGTGTTTGAATGAAATGGAGATTTCATAAATGTTGTCATGGACCAATGCATAACTTATGAAGTTAGTTTGAACGTCAAATATTCATGTGGATGAATGTATCTATGGAGGATAGATAAATTTGATAAATATCAAAGTCAGGGTGTTTTACCTATACAAGTTTTGAAGGAGTTCAAAATGGAAACAAGAGAAGAACGGTTCGTCTCATTGTGGCATATAGGTGAAGCATTGAGTTAGAGAACTCAGTACAAAATTGATGGTTGGAGGATATGTTGGAATTCAATATGAATTGTTCATAGGTCTCAACATATAAGAACCATGTGTTTGTATATGACGATATATGACCCAAGTTCTTAATTGTAAGAACATGATGAATGAGGAGTCATTTTTCATGGAATAGAGATGAATTTAGAAAATGGTAGACTTGGTTGAAGTCATAAAGCCAGACTAAATTGGAGATCTTTTAGAGTCAAAGCAGCGCAGCGAAAGCATGATCGGAAATATCAAAGTGACAAGGTTCACTGTTGATTTGTTAAGTCTACAACATATAGGAGTATATGATTAATTCAAGGATTAAAATAAGATATAATATTTTGGTTTGAGAAAGTTGTTTCAAGATTGAGTGAGTTCCAGATGCATATGTTATGAGAAAGTCCATTTGACTAATCATACATATGGGAATGAAAGGATATGAGTATCTCACTCTATAACCAAACATATTATATACATTATATGATAATGAGTTTTATCATGGGATGATAGGAAGTTTATCATGTGATGATAAAGTAATGTCAAATTAGGTGACAGTTACAATTTTGCAAAGGAGACAAAGAGCTGTAAAGTACAGAGCACGGACAGAACCTCTTCCACAAGCAAACATGATCAGCACTGAGACTTCATGAGTGAGACTTCATGGGTGTTGGATCGAGGAAATGTAAGCTAGATTATTGACTCTAGTGCAAGTGGGAGACTGTTGGGAATATGCCCTAGAGGCAATAATAAAATGGTTTATTAAGCATATTCACGTTTATGATAATAGTTTATTATCCATGCTATAATTGTATTAAATGGAAACATAATACATGTGTGGAATATAAACACCCGGAGTCCCTAGTGAGCCTCTACAGGACTAGTTCGTTGATCGAGAGATAGTTAGAGTTTCCTAACTATGGACTTGTTATAGTCACTTGATAGCGGAGTCATATCATTAGGAGTAATGGTGTGATGGACATGACCCAAATAAAGAGTTGCAATTAATCGTGTCACAAAAGTTTTGTTGTCAACACTTTTAATATGCCAAATATAGTTTCCTTAGACCATGAGATTATATCACTCCTGTTCACCGGAGGAATACTTTGTGGACATCAAACGTCACTTCGTAACTGGGTGATTATAAAGGTGGCTTTCAGGTATCTCCGATGGTGGGTTGTTGGGTGATATGAATCGAGAGTGGGATTTGTCCCTCCATGTGACGGAGAAGATATCTCCAGGCCTTCTCGGTAATATAGCATCAAAAGTCTGCAGACATGTGATTAGGTTGTAATCACCGGGATCCTATATTATGGACGAGTAAAGAGAACTTGCCGGTAACGAGATTAAACTAGACATGGGGATGTCAACGATTATATCTCGGGCAAGTAAAATATCGTGAGACAAAGGGAATCATATATGAGATTAATTGAATCTCCGGCATCGTGGTTCAATCGAGAAAAGGTTTTCGTTGAGTGTATAGGAATTAATATGGACATCCCGGTCCCGCTATTAATTATTGATATGATCATGTCTATGCATTCTCGAACCCGTAGGGTCACACACTTAACGTTCCGATGAATTTAGGTTTTGCGATGAATTAAATGATGAAGTGAACGAATGGTGATTCGGAGTCTCGGATGGGATCCCGGACATCACGAAGAGTTCCGGAGGAGTCCGGAGAATAAGATTCATATATGGAAAGTGGTTTCCGGAGGTTTCGGAAAAGTTCCGGAAATTATTTATAGGGTACTGGAAGGTTCCGGAATGTTCTAGAAGGGTCTAGAAGTGGGACCATATTTTGTATGGGGGCCCACATGGTGCAAAGGGGTGCTGCCACCACTTAGGTGGTGCGCACCACCTAAGCCCACATGGGCTGGTGCGGCTAAGGAAAAGGGGGAGTCCCACTCCTAGTTGGACTAGGAGTTGGGCCCTCCACCCCTTTAGGAAAGGGGGCCCAAGGAGGAGTCCTAGATGGACTCCAACTTGGGGGGCAAGCAAAGGGGGGGCCGGCCGGCCCCCTGCCCTGACCTAGCCGGCCTCCTATATAAGGAGGGGAGGGGGGGGGCGCAACACACCCCTTGGTGGCTGCCCCAAGCCGCACCCCCCTCTCTCCCTCAAACCCTAGCCGCACCCCTTGCCCGAAGGGCTGCCGCCGCCTCTCCTCCACACCTAGCCGCACCCCCTAGCCCTAGGGGCTGCGCCACCATCTCCTCTCCCTCTCCTCTTGCTTGGCTTGGCGAAGCCCTGCTCGTGGAGATCGTCATCATCACCGGCACTACCGTCGTGCTGCTGAGATCATCAAGGCCACGTCCTCTCGCTTGCGGGATCAAGGAGTCGACGTCTTCATCGAGCTGTACGTGTGGACGCCGCGGAGGTGCTGCCCGTTGCTGCACTTCACCGGATTGGATCTCGAGGATAATACATCTCCTCACGACTAGACGAGTCTAGTTGCGGGGATCGACTAGCCAACCCCTGCACCGACAAAACGTGTTTGTTGATCTTCGAGGGTAAGAGATTGGATCTCATCTTCGCTATCTTCATCTCATAGATCTAGATCCTTGGGGTTTATTCCGCTTGCCGCGTAGAAATTTTTTTGTTTTCCATGCTGCGACCCCATCAATTTTATGTTGCTACCTTCTCACGTGCACTTTGCGTCTTTGCGGTATTGTGAGATGAAGCGGCCCGGACCAACCTTACTCGTCCACGCATGAGAGACCGGTTCCACGACTGACATGCAACTTGTTTTGCATAAGTGGCTGGCGGGTGTCTGTTTCTCTTGCTTTAGTGAAGATGCAATTTTCAATGGAAGGCCTTTCAAAAGGATGAGTAAATAAGCAACTACTATATCACCGTTGTGGTTTTTGCGTAGATTAGAACGGTTCTATCTCGTTGACCCAAGCCACGTAAAAATTGCATAAACAAAGTAGAGGACGTCTAACTTGTTTTTTGCAGAGGGGGTCATGTGATGTGATATGGCCAATATGTGATTTGTGATAATGTATGTAATGATCATGTTTGTAATCTTTCGCGACTTGCATGTCGTCGAGTACGGCAACCGGCAGGAGCCATATGGTTGTCTTTTATTTTATGTGACCTGCGTGTCATTGAATCACCATGTAATTGCTTTACTTTATTGCTAAGAGTAGCATTAGTTGTAGTTGCAATAGTTGGTGGACAACCATGGTGATGGCGCCACGATGATGGAGATCATGCCGGAGATGGAGATCTTGCCGGTGCTTTGAAGATGGAGATCAAAAAGCATAAGAAGAAAGGCCATATCATATCACAATTATGAATTGCATGTGATGTTAATCCTTTTATGCACCTTATTGTTATGCTTAGATGTGATCGCGACGGTAGCATGATAAGGTGATCTCTCACGTTAATATCAAGATGTGTTCTCCCCTAGTATGCACCGTTGCCAAAGTTCTTCGTTTCGAAGCACCACGTGATGATCGGGTGTGATAGATTCTACGTTCGCATACAACGGGTGTAAGCCAGATTTACACACGCGAAAATACTACGGTTTCCTTGACGAGCCTAGCATGTACAGACATGGCCTCGGAACACAAGAACCGAAAGGTTAAACACGAGTCATATGGATGATATGATCAACATGGTGATGTTCACCTTTGAAGCTACATCATCTCACGTGATGATCGGTTGTGGTGTAGTGGATTTGGATCGTGTGTCACTAAACAACCAGAGAGATGTTGAGTTTAGTGGGAGTTCATTAAGATGAACTAAAATTATCATAAACAAAAGTCCAGATGTCTTTGCAAAAATCCTTGTAGATCATGATCGACTACGGTAGTCTGTTCGTTGCTGAAAAACTGCGTCTCGATGGGTCTTTTTGTTGAGTAGTACCTGCGTCCTGAAAGAAGTCCTACACACCAATGCTCAGCTCTACGTGCTAGAAGAACCAATAGGAGATAAACCCAAATATTTCTGCAAGCAATGAAGAGTACATGGAGTGGTTTTGAACCACCTACTTGAAAGTCAAGTGGATGATGTGCACCTTCATGAATTCTGACCTAAGTAGACAATTCAAGAACTTGATTGCAATGGAGATTGTTGATGAGCTGAAAAATAGTTTTTAGCACAAGTTAGAATTGTAAGGTTCGAATGTCTGAACGGTTTTCTTTCACTCAAGATGGAAGAGAACACTTGCTTGGAACAACACCTGAGGATAATGCATGAGATACATCATCGTCTAGTGCTTGTTTGGAACCACGAGATGAATGACGGTTTCGCGATAGATGGGGTGATATTCTAGCTTCTCCCCAGCTTCAAGAATTATGTCGGAGACTATGTCATGGGAAGGGATTTGATCACTTTCTATGAGTTTGTGTCTCGGCTGCGTCATGTCAAAGTGGAACCCATAGCAAGAGAAGTTGACAATGCAGAAAGTATATAGTGATATACAAGTTATAAGTGTTTAAGTCCAAATTGCAATTGTGGCGGTTTTAATAAGTATTTGATACTCATTCTGTTTTATGAAACAGAACCTGCTGCTTGAGATTTGCATAAAGGATATGGGAAGACGTTGCAGAACAGTGACAAATCAAGGAGTTGATGCTGGCAACGATCTGTCTCTACATTTATCATTTTGGATTAGAGGATTTGAATGAGTGTTGTAATCGAATTAAGTGTGATTTTAATTAGTGTGTCTTGCTTATGTGAGACGGTTATTCATGTTAAAGACAATGGTTGTTCTATTTTCATGAGTGATCCTTTTTGGAAATCACAAGTTTTCGATTATAAGCGTGTTATTCTTATTATAATCTAGATGATAAATTGGTTGAACATTTATAAAATATGTGACATACTAAAATATCCAAAACTTAATAATGACAATTGTTTTAGTCGTGCTAAAGATTGAATAAACATTTTGATGTTTTATCAATGCGCCTTATTGAAGGAGTATGACTAAAATGCCACCCTTTGGAAGAGTGCCATGAGTTGCCGAAAATAAACACAAGTGTTGGTTGTATTTTCAGCAAATGTTAAATGTCATTATTTTGTGCGCTCCATCATAAATGATTAAATAGGTGTATTTATTCGAGTTATGATATTTGATGAGATCAAATAAATTTCTGGAGTTTAGGATATTAAGTTAACAAGAAAATTGAGTCTTTATGATTTGATTAAAAGAGACAAGATATTTGAGTTATATGTTAGTATGTGGACTTGTGAGAAGTGTTATCACAAATTACAATGTTTAGAATATTTCAAAGGCGTTTGATATGTCCTAAGATATTGTAATCACACACTATTTGATATTGTGTGGTCTCAAAGAAGGGTTTTACTTCGGGGGTTTAATAATAGCATTTAGATTTATCTGATAAAACATGAAGATGAGATAAAGTAATCTAGAGATTGGTAGACTTGGTTGAAGTCATAAAACCAAACTAGATTGGGGATCTCATAATAGCAGAAGCGCAGCGAAAGCATGATCAAAAATATCGAAGTGACATGATTGCACTGTCGATTTGTGAGTCTACAACATATAGGAGTATATGATTAATTCAAGGATTAAAAGATATAATATTATGGTTTGAGAAATTTTGTTTCAAGATTGAGTGAGTTCCGGGTGCACATGCTATGTGAAAGTTCCTTTTGACTGATCATACGTCATGTAGGCATAAAAGGGAAACAAAAATCTCACTCTCTAACCAAATATATTATATTCATCATGTGATGATGTGAATTATCATGTGATGATAATAGATTTATCATGAGATGATAAAGTAATGTCAAATTAGGTGACATTGACGTTTTGCAAAGAACATAAAGAACTGTATAGTACAGAGCACGGACAGAACCTCTTCCACGAGCAAACATGATCAGCACTGAGACTCCATGAGTGTTAGACACCATGAGTGTTGGATCGAGAAAATGTAGACTAGATTATTGACTCTAGTGCAAGTGGGAGACTGTTGGGAATATGCCCTAGAGGCAATAATAAAATGGTTTATTAGCATATTCATGTTTATGATAATAGTTTATTATCCATGCTATAATTGTATTAACCGGAAACATAATACATGTGTGGAATATAAACACCAGGTGTCCCTAGTAAGCCTCTACCAGACTAGTTCGTTAGTCAAGAGATGGTTAGAGTTTCCTAACCATGGACTTGTTATAGTCACTTGATAACGGAGTCATATCATTAGGAGTAATGATGTGATGGACAAGACCCGAAAATAAAGAGTTGCAATTGATCGTGTCACAACAGTTTTATTGCCAACGCTTTTAGTATGCCAAGTATAGTTTCCTTAAACCATGAGATTATGTCACTCCCGTTTACCGGAGGAATACTTTGTGGACATCAAACGTCACTTCGTAACTGGGTGATTATAAAGGTGGCTTTCAGGTATCTCCGATGGTATTTGTTGGGTGACATGAATCAAGACTGGGATTTGTCCTTCCTTGTGACGGAAAAGATATCTCTGGGCCCTCTCGGTAATATAGCATCAGAAAGGTTGCAACCATATGATTAAGTGGTAATCACGGAGATCCTATATTATGGACGAGTAAAGATAATTTGCCAGGTAACGAGATGAAACTAGATATGGAGATATCGACGATCGAATCTCGGGCAAATTAAATATCGGTGAGACAAAGGGAATCATATATGAGATTAAGAAACTTCGTTGAATATGTAGGAGTCAATATGGGCATCCCGGTCCCGCTATTGATAATTGATATGATCATGTCTGCATGTTCTCGAACCCGTAGGGTCACACACTTAACGCTCCGATGTAGCTAGGGTTAGCGATGAGATAATTGATGGTATGAACGAATGGTGATTCGGAGTCTCGGATGAGATCCTAGACATCATGAGGAGCTCCGGAAGAGTCCGGAGATAAAGTTTCATATAAGGAAAGTGGTTTCCAGGGTTCCGGAAAAGTTCGGGAAAATTCCGGCAGAGTATCGGAAGATTCTAGAAGGTTCCGGAAGGTTCCGGAGGGCCCCACCTTGGGGGCCACGAACCTGGAAGGGCAACTTGGGCTAAGGGGAGGTGCAGCAACCCACATGGGCTGGCCGCACCCCTCCCTAAAGGCCCATGAGGCTGGCCCAAGGGAAACCCTAACCCTAAAGGGAAAGGGAGCCTTGGGGGGCAAGTTTCCCCCCCTTGGCCGCCCCAAGGACTTGGGGGAGGGGCAAACCAGCCCCCCCCCCCCCCCCCACGCCTATATAAGGAGGAGGGGAGGGCTGGGGCGTGCACCCTTGTACCCTAGCCGCCGGCCTCCCTCTCCTCTCCCTCCTCTCTCCTGCAGCTGCTTGGCGAAGCCCTGCAGGAATTTCTCCACCATCAACGCCACCACAACCGTCGTGGTGCCGAGATCCATCTAGCCATCTCCACCTTGCTTGCGGGATCAAGAAGGAGGAGATCTACATCGAGCCGTACGTGTGGATACCGCGGAGGTGCTACCCCTTGTGGCACTTCATCGGATTGGATCTTCGAGGAAATACATCTCCTCGCGACTAGATGAGTCTAGTTGCGGGGATCGACTAGCCAACCCCTGCACCGACAAAACGCGTTTGTTGATCTTCAAGGGTAAGAGATTGGATCTCATCTTCGCTACCTCCATCTAGTAGATCTAGATCCTTGGGGTTTATTTCGTCTGTTGCGTAGGAAAATTTTTGTTTTCTATGCAACGACCCCTTCACGTCGCCGCCGTGGTACTGGTGACTCGGGCCGGCGTCGTCCTCGTTGTCGTCCAAGACGACGAGATCCGGCTCCGGCACGGCGCGGCGACGGCGGTGGCGCTCGTAGCGCGCGAGGAGCTCCCTCTCCTCGGCCTCAATGCGCCGTTGGCGCTCCTCCTCCGCCCGCTCGTGGTCGCGGGCCGACCACGAGAGCGCGTCCTCCAGCTTCGCCGGAAGGACGTCGTTGAGGCTGTTCACCATGGCGATCCTCACGGCCTCCTCCTCGTCGTAGGCGTCCTCTGTCTTCACGGCCTTCTTCTTGAAGGCCTTCTTGACGACGCGGCCGAGGGAGCTCCCGCCGGTGCCGGGCTCCTTCTTCGGCGTCAGAAGGTGGGAGGAACTCCCGCCGGTGCCGGGCTCCCTGATGACGATGCCGCGGGAGGAGCTCCTTCGCGGTGGCTCGTCCACCGGCTCGTCCTTGACGCGGGAGCGGGGTGTGCCGGCGGAACGGGTGGCGCCGGAAGAGGAGGATGACGAGAAGGACATTCTCCTCGGCGTCCATCCCCGAGGAACGGAGGAGGTGCGCGACGGGTCCTGCAGGCGCGGCTCGTTGCCGTCCTCGATATAGCCGAGGACGTAGGTGAGTGACCGGCCGGGCACGCCCCACCACCGCTTCCGGCCTTCGCTGTTGTTGCGCTTGGGCGCAGGCAGCGGGCCGGTGTAGTCGTGGAGCTCGCGCTCGCGGCGGTCGGCGAAGTACGCGTTCCAGGTGAAGTTGTTCTCCTGGTCCCAGGTGGGATCCGTCCACTGCTCCTCCGTCATCCGCTCGCGGGCGGCGTGGATCTCGGCCAGCCGATCCTCGCCGGCGGGAACGGGGGGGATGAGGAAGCCCATCTGGCTGAGCTGCCAGTTGCTCGGGATGCGCATGCTCGGCGGGGCGGGGTAGCCTGCCTCGTACAGCATGCGCGCCTCCCCGCCTTGCAGCCAGTTCCGGCCGAAGCCGTTGGCCGCCGCGGCTTCTGTAGAGTACCAGTTCATTGGTTCTTCGACGGCGAGCTTGAGCTTGAGAGAGAGGAGAAGGGGGCGAGCTGGAGTTTGGGCGAGATTGGGCGTGGGAACGGCGGTGGGAGGGCGGGGTAGTAAATACCGGCGGGGCAGTAAGTGTGGCGCGCCGTAACTCGGCCGCGTGGGCGATTTGACTCGACGGCGGTACGCCTGACCGGCGGCAGAGCACTAATGCGGCGCGGGAGACGAGCCGATGAGGACGACGAAGCGGTGTGCCGCTTACAGGGCGGACCCGCCCGAAGCTTCGCGCGCTTCCCTCGGTTTCGCGCCATTTTCCCTTTCGCCGGCGTCCCCAGGCCGAACCCGGCGACGCCGGATAAAAATTGGGCCAAATCCGGCGAAAAAAGAGGCCTTGGGGGGCGCTGGGGGGGCGACTACGAAAAAATGGGCCGCCAGCGTCAAAAAGGGGGTCCTGGGGGGCTCTCGGGGGGACGGCTGGAGTTGCTCTAACGATCCCCCGGATGATTACCAACCTTTTCCCATGAAGTGCTAGTCTGTTTCGGTACGTTTCACTTGAAAAACATATTTTCCCTTACCAATTTCCAACACCACGAACCCTAGCATTGCCCTTGCAGCTCAACCTTAGCGGTGGGTTTGTGACGGTAACCGGATATCCCGAGCACCCTCGGGAAATGGTCATACCGGACAAAAAATCTTGAATTTTGAATTTTAATGAAAAATTTCGGTAACTGGTTAAACGTGTAACCAAAACATTTGAATTTTTGAATTTTGGATTTCAAATTCATCCGGTAACCTGTCGGGATTTTCCGGTAACCGCGGTAACCGGAAATCCTGACCACCCTCAGGGATTTTTTTTCTACCCGTAACCAAAACCTTGCCAGCGAGATCATGGAGTTGTGTTCCGTGAGAGCCGAGCTAACGACATGAAGAGTACACACCAGGTGAGTCGGAGCCGGCTCAATACAGTCGAAAATAATGGTTACTCGAGCGAAGACGTCAATGTGTATGTTGTTGAGTTAGTTCAGAGATCTTATTCCTAGGTTCACAGCTACAACAATACAGATGCTTTTCCAAATAATGTAACGTGCATACACTTAGAACAATGTGGATGCTTTTCAAATCTCATATTTAAATATAAAGGTACATATGCCATGAAATTATAGGAATCGAAGTACATAGCATGTTGCCACTATGAATGTGGCAAGTTCGTCAAACCTTGGTGAGTTCGATATTGGTCTTCCCTAGGTTCCTCCAACGGCTCATAAAGAACTGAAGCAGCTCATCGACATTATCATCTTTGCTATACTTGATTTCAAGCACCTCCAGATTATCACACTTGAAAGACATAATATTCGGACTTCCGAGAGCTACATTTTGCCACTTGGCCTTTGCAGTCCTCCTATCTGAGTGATCTGAAAACTTTAGGAAGTATAAAACACCATCATCAATTCAATAAGATGTGTGATAGGAGCGACGTCAAGTGACTGAATATTGCATTAAATATATAAAGTAGTCGGAGTACCTCACAATTCTGCAAAGTAAGCTTTTCCAATCCAGGTGTGCTTTGTAGAAAGCGATCCAATGTTTGAATGTTTGCATTAGTTTTGACATCACATCTATCAATTACCAAGGTTCTCACATTATGGAATTTTGGGAGTTTGTCTGACATATGTTGTAATTCGTCCTAAAACACAATAAAAGGATCATATTGTTAGTAATCACAAAAAAGTCCAAAGGACGATTTAAAATATCCAATGTCGCAATATTTTCCGCATTTTATCAATCGATGGAGTTAAAAATATGATCTCTTTCCATGTTTTATCTATATTGCAATTCTTTGACCAATGGTTATTGTGTACGGTATATCATTTCATAAAGGCAACTACCGTACATGATAATTGTGACCATTATCATAATATTGGATTGCATGATTAAATAAAACCGATGTACGTGCCCTTATTCATCAGTGCCTTTGTTAGGATCCCTCATAATTCAACAATGCATGAGATGAATCCACATAATCTCGGATTAAGTAGTAAATAAATAGTTGAGCAAAAACATGATGATTAAACACACACATCAACTGATACAATTGACAACCATAAAATCAAAAGAGAGACTTACCATCATCCTGGCACCAAATAATTCTAGATGTGTTACGTTAAAAATATTGCATAGCTTCTCCCAAGAGTTGGCATTCATCTTGTCGAATGTAGTCACACATACGGATGCCTTGACGAAGGAAGATGTGTCCGTTACATGTATACCATTTGGACAACATATAGTTGAGAAAGAAATACACAAAGATGTTAGCCTTGGAGCTGTAACCACCATTCCCCACGACCGATGGTAGTTTACACAATCATCAATCGTGAGGTGTCGTAGCCTTGTGGACATAATCTCGCCAAACAGACATAAGCATCTGACGAGACTCAAGTCTTCAAGCACAGGGTACCCGGAATGGAGCTGCTCTGCAAAGTTACTGTCCAGTTGTACACCATGAAGGAGTAGTCTTGTGAGGCGATATGAATTAGATCCCAAATCTTGGAGGAACCAGTTCCCCCAACTTCGATTGAAGTCCATTTTAATGTCGATCACCGTGGGGTTGCACTGGACGCCCCTGCTGATCCACCTGAAGCATGTCAGGCTCGTCGGCCCATCAACAAAGTCTAGAGCCGGGACATGTATCCGGAGCTTATCCAAGGACGGGGCGACGTGGAGCTGCAATAGATTGTTGGTGAATTCCTCAAACAGCCGCCACTCCTTCTTGCATGCCCTATTTATTTTGTAGTTTCGTTTGCCGCACTCTGGGTTCCAGCAACAAAGTGGACGGCGGAACCCCATGAAGTCGATGTCGAGGCATGGCAAGGAACACCAGAGGTGTCGCCACCTCCGTGAGAGGAGGCTTGATCGGACCACCTGCCGGGACTCGAGAAAGGAGAGGATGCTCTGGATGAGGCAGTCAGGCGGGTCGCTTAGCCGGTCATCATCCCCGGCGCGGATCTCCATAGGTTGGTTTTTGCGAGGGTCTATGGCGGTCACTACAACACGGCAGATATTCAGAGTCACTTCAAAGTGCCACTTAATGTGGTCTAAATGCCCCTAATGACCTATTGTGAAGGTGGCACTTCTCCAAAGTGCCCCAATAGGTCATTACCTATTGAGGCACTTCTCCAAAGTGCCCCAATAGGTCATTACCTATTGAGGCACTTTGTGAAAGTGCCCCCAAAACCAATTAGGGGCACTTTGTAAAAGTGCCCCCAAAACCAATTAGTGGCACTTTGAGGAAGTGCCACTAATTGAATTTGAGGCATTTTCACCAAGTGCCACTAATTGATTTAGGGGCATTTTTTCCAAGTGCCCCACATAATATTTGCAGCACAACGAAAAATGCCTCTAATTCAATATGAGGCATTAACTCAACAAAGCACCAAATTATCACTTTCTATCCAATAGTGCCAAAATGCATAGCATATACATTATTTCCAATAGTACCAGATTGCAAACACAACATAGCTGAGATCAAACATAACACAGACTATCACTATTGTGTCAACACCTGACAACACATGTTTCTATAACTTTCTGTCAACACGTGCATGCTATCACTTTCTAGATGAATGCTTCATCAGTTTCTATCACTTTCTATCAACACCTGAATGCTTCCTCACTTTCCATCAGCTTCTATCATTGTGTACCAACTTTGTATCAACCATTCTGCTGCTGCGATGACAGGGTATCCGCGAAAATTACTATGTAAGAGAAATGAACACATTCTGCTGAGACATCATTGAACTTCTGAACACAATAGCTACTAGTAGTGAAGCAGATTTATTTACCTGAAACATCATCCAATTTCCTCAGCCCCTTTGTACTAGTTGCCCTCAGCTATCCAACAACACCACGACATGTCAAATAATAAAATAGGCAACATACCATTTATTTTAGTTTTGGAAAGAAGAACCAAAAAACAATAATAATATAGGCAAATAGCCATACTCAGCCTGAACAAACAGACACAGAAGGTTTTATCATCAAGCAAACTACTTTGACAGAAACATGTCGGAAGTCAGAACTGACCTCTTCCTGCCAATGTACGCTCAAAATAGCCAAGGTGTGGATTTTAGTTTTAGCACTGAGCTAATAAAAAGTTACCCTTGGAACTAGGTCAGGGGTTCAGCCAGGAACCAACCAAGTTTCAGTTTATTGAACTATATGGTCAGAATTACACACAGGAACTTGATTCTTATTTCTAAATCTCAAGCAGCAAAGATGATAATAGATGTACTTTTAGTTTCTAAGTAGCATGGAACCAAAAAAGCAACTAAAAATAAATAGATACGCAGAACACTCATCTGTGAAAAGTAAATATAATTGTCAGAAAGCAGGTGTGTCTACAGTAGCTAAAATTGAGAATATCCCCCCGCCTTACATAGGATTGTGTAAATAGAGAACTGAATATTGCCTACTGGACTGTGGATGAGAGTATTGCCTACTGGACTTTGCTTTATTGGCATGGGCAACATGGACCGGTAATGCAATGTCGAGCAAACATGGGCCTCTCATCCACGTTATCATGAAATCCTAGTTTCTGAAGAACAAGTATAATAAAGTAATTTGGTGAAGACAACGACTGATGTTGGGGCTGGCTGGCTAATATACTATCTCTTAAGAAGGTTTACAAAGGGTACTTCTATACTATATATACTATTTTCTTCTGCTGCCATTGAGTGTTTCTAGTCTATGCCAGTTTCTTTTGCTCGCATCTAGGGGAAAAGGCCAGCAAAAATATATGAAATGCACTAAACAAACTGAGCATATCCCACTAATTAGTAAGAAATGTACTTCAGATATTGTCAGTGGTGGTGCATAAAAGGAAATTGTCATGGATCACTCACTTTAGGCAAATCATCATCTCATGGTGCATGAACTCTCTAAGAAAGAGAAAAGGCAGATCGATATTCCAGAGACTAACCAAGCAAGAGAGGCGTTTACAACATATTGATATACAACATATTGATCCACAACATATTGATCCAGAGACTAACCATTCGTGAAGCGCTAGGTGACGAACGTGTCACTGCCATTAATAGACAGTTGCAGCAGGAACAACAACACTGGCCTAGAAGGAAGAGATACAGGGTTAGATATACAGGTCATGTGTTATGTGGAGAAATTACAGTCCTTGACATCAGAGGCAACAAATCCAGTAATTAATACAGATGAATTGCAGCAAAATAGACTACATAATGTCATTCTGAATCAAATTCAAAGGAATGGTTATATTCGTCCATTCATCACTTTGTTTTATGTAAAATAGGCTTCATATGGCTGATAAATAAAAAATACAACAAAATATTATATTGTGGTTAAAACAGACAAGTACGTACATAGCCATGATGTTATTTGATTTCCAGCAAGATAAAGTTGCTATACAGATTAGGTGCCAATGAGCCTTTTTATGTGTTCAGTCAATATGACCAGGGAAGCACAAACTTGAAGGCCTTTGCAGTATGACGGGTAATAAACAAATGATGGTTGTATATATCTTTGTACACTTCCTAGTTTTGGCAATTAGCATACAAATTAAAAATTTGTTTTCCACTAGTTATTCAAAAGCACTAAAAACAGTGAGTTTTCAGTAGTAGAAAATAGAAGAGGATAAATGCACTTACCTTGTGTTTAGGTGTAAGTCTCAACTATTTCAGACTATAATTGGAGAAAAATAAGGCATTAGACTCTACACTGGCATGATCTGTTGTTACTACTAATTTACTACAGCAGCATTCAATTTTTAGTGGTGAATTGGATGGCCTTGTCAAGTTTATCATCTTGATTCTAACAAAAAGGTTTAACAACATCAAATGCACTATTTACAAGATTACATAGTGTCTCTTGCTGCTAAAATGTATGGGACCAACATGATATTAGTAGTTCATGATGTCGGTGAGCATCAACTTGCTTGACGAGTTAACATAACTACCTCATAAATAAACATCCAGCTACATCAAACAAATAATTTGATCAATGTAAACCAAACGAAGTGCAAGGTAACCACAATCTACAGAATAAAATTGCACATAATCTGGAATTCTTCAAATTGTCTCATGATGCAAAATATGGTAATGGGTTGGTCCTGTAGTCCCCTGCGAAATACATATTGTTAAGTCTACATGAAAAGTGCATCCATATGTAACTACACCTCCGAATCACTGTATCAACACTAACTTCCATATGTTAGTCCCCGCCTGATATCAACACTAACATCCATGTGTAACTACACCTCCAAATCCAACCAGATATCTCTAGAGAAAAAGTGCAAACCACCAACAGAACTTCAAGCTCTTCTACCAGTGCACTAGTGCAGATATGCACCAAGGAAACATGCGCAGTCCTCTAAATTTCCATCCAACTAGAAAAGCACAGTTGTGAGGCGTCCAAGATATACAACTAACACGACCAACTCTTCCACTGAATACCTACAAATTTATTTGGAAAAAGCAGAGGGCCTCCTAAAGCCTATAAATGACCTATACCACTAGTAGTGCAACTACTACTGGAGGACAAGATGCTGCATGGTAAATGCCCAAAGTATGCAGCAACTATTAACCAAGCATCAAACACACAAGTATTTCATACAGGATTAGGAGCTTCAATTGTAAATGAGAATATGCATACAACAGTACGAGAACGACAAGTAATAACCAAGCATCAAACACACAAGTTTTTCAGAATTTGTCATATCCCAATGCCCGAACCATATAAAATCGTTGAATAATTATAACTGGAAAGGCATAAATCTCCGTAAATACAATACATAACCAATCATATGCATACCGTCAAACAATTTTAGCACAGAGATGAAACATTTGAACACAACTACCAAGCAGTGGCCCGGTCAAGCAACATCACAAACAGGTTGTGAGCAAATAATTCTACCCAAATCACAACTCATAGGATCTATCACAGGAGGCTGGTTTGCGAGTTTGGCAACCTGGTGATAGTATAAGAGGATTAGGAGTAGAGGGTCGTTGTCGACCACACACCGCAGCAGACACCGCCGCGCTCGCCGTGGCGCTGGTGTGGTCGCGTCGGCACAGACCATGGTCCCTGAAACGTGCGGCGAAAACACGCGGTCGTCGGCCATGACTGCACGCATCGCTGTAGTAAGCGCCACCGAGGGGGCGCGAAGGAGGAAGGCAGGGCGGCGTTGTTCGGGACGGCGGTGACCCCGTAAGGTCCATGGGAGGCGGTTTTGTGGTTAGGTCGTTTCCAGCGGCTGCGAGGGCAGAAATTTAGGGTAATCGGTAGGGGAGAACGAGGGGACGCCGTTGCTTCCAGCGGCGCCGCCAGAGATGGCCGGACGGAGTAGATCGAATGTGCGTCGCACGGTGGTGCTGCTCTATTTTGAGGACGCGGAGATAGATCGGTAGGGGAGAACGAGGGGACGCGCGAGGGAGAGGGAGAGAGATTACTGGGTCAGGGAGATGATCGGTTCGATAGAGTGGTGCGCTTTTTATTTTTTTAGAAAAACCTGCATATATTTAACAATAGAAAAGAGAATTACAACAAACACACACAGGAACACACGCTTGGAAGTGGAAAACCAGAGCAACAGCGTCGACGCTGATCCACCGCACAGCCCACCACCGCTCCCCGCCGCCAGCAGCGCCGGCAGAGAAGAAGATGAAAGGCCACCTCGACACCTGGGGAGAGGAGCACCTCCATGCCTTCAGAAAACTAGAGCTGCCCGCCGTAGAACGCCGGATCTTGAAACGATGAACGACCATCGGCCTTGGTGCTCCCGCCTCGCGGTCCAGCACAAGATGCCGAAGGAATGACCACCCCGCACCAGACCAGCCACCCTTCCACCACTTCCTCTGCACTGGTTCCACATCCGAGCTGAGGATCCGACATACCTTACAAGCCCCACTTTGCCGACGGAGGAAACAGCGAAGCGACGACAGCCGGGCCGAAGGACAAGATCCCCACACTACGCGGACTCCGCCGTCGCCATGACGACCACGCGGGGGAACTCCCACGGATCCGTCGCCGCAGCAGGAAGCAGCGGCGAGGAGGAGCTCGGACCGGGGAGACCAAAACGCCGAACGCGCCGCCGCCGGCCACACACAACCCCACCCTATTTACACCCCAAACGCACAAATCCGGGGTTTCCCCACCCTTCCGCCGCCGAAGCGGACGGAGAAGGGGGAGGGAACCCACGGCGGTGCCGGGGAACCGGGGAAGAGACGGGGTCTCCTTTCTTATCGCCTGTCTCGACTGTAGCAGGGGAAAGGAGAGACGGGACCAGCTTGTATAGTGGTGCGCTTTGTTGACCAGGCTAGGCCTTGCCTTGTGGCTCAGAGTCGCTGACTTTGCAGTGACTTTGCGTCACCGACGTGTTGGTCCCACTCGTCAGTGACCAAAAGTCACCTGAGCGTTGCGTCGACCACACTTTGCGTAAGGGCAACGGATCGATCGTTTTTTGTCGTATGTATTGTACACCGGTACACTGTACACGCACACATGCGCAGGCCTGAGTGATGGCCCAACCTGATGCATCCTAGTACACTGTACACGCACACATGCGCAGGCCTGATTGATGGACCGTCTAACCGACGCTGCTGTCCAATGTACGCCGTCCCGCTAAGGAGCGCCGCGGCGCGGCGCCAACAACGACCTAGATGCCATCCCGGAGCGCCGGCGCTCGCGCCTTGAAAAATGAGCTCGTCGCCATCCTGGATCGCCGCGCTCGCGCCGGCAGCAACGTCCCGGAGCGCCCCCGCTCGCGCCACCAAAAACGAGCTCGCCGCTGCCCCGGAATGGAGTGATTGGCTTCTCACGCGGAAGGACTCCGAGCACGTCGCAGGCTCCGGAACCGCTTCCGTCCACGAGTGCTGCGCTCTGGAAGGCACTCTGTTCTCTATATGAATCAATCTGGACAGAAATTGTATCCACGAGATGCCATCATTTTAGTCAGCTTTTCATCGTTTTGGCTATACCGTAAGACTAAATACCGATGTACTCCGTACCATGCTGCTGCGTTATTGTTTTATCCTACAACAAATTGACCTTTGTACTTGTAGCAACTTCAAGACAAATTGACCTTACGATTTGGAATTTGATACTGTACATTTTTTCAGAACTCGAACTGCCTTGTCAATATGCGAGGGGTGTATTTGTAGCGGTATTGTACTCTTCACTCATATAACCACATTCTTTCCTTTGGTTATTGTCTAAATATTCCTGAGTGCAATATAGGATGCAAATATTCTGGCTGGAGTAATATATTTGTGATGCTTTTTAGAATACTTATATTGTTACACGCGATAGCAAAACAACGATGAAATTAAGTAAGATCAAACCAACGGGGACACGAGATTTTAACATGGAAAACCCTTTCAATAAGGAAGAGAAAAAACCACGGACGCCAGCCAGCAATACTTAACTATTTCGGGTGAGGTTACAAACGTGCCGAGATTTACAATGTGTGGCTTATCTCCGGCAGCGGCTTACAAGACGTATTTATAGTGGTCCTGACCTAACCTAGGTCGGTAACAATCGGTGTTCAGGTCGGTTACAACTCGTACCGTAGCTGCCCCCGCACCCCCGGCAGACCTCCTGTCTTAGGGCATCGCGGTGGGTCTCGCATCGCTCTGTCGTTAGTCTTCTCACTTATAAAACTGGATTTGGATCACCATAAAATAACACTACACATTGAGACAAATTCCATCTTGTAACATCAACAATCCTTCACCCTGAAACATTAAAAAAAACACTTTCGGCGCCAACTAGCCTCTTGGGCTAAATAGTTATACCAACTAAGCTCGAGCAAAGCTCAAACTTAGCAACAGGAACTGGCTTTGTCATCATATCAGCAGGATTATCATGATTACTTATCTTGCATACCTTCAGTTTACCTTGTGCAACAACATCACGCACATAATGGTATTTGACATCAATGTGCTTTGTTCTCTCATGTAACATCTGATCCTTAGTAAGGTAAATGGCACTTTGACTGTCACAAAACAGGTTAATGCAAGTATCATCTCCACAAAGCTCAGTAAACAGACCTTTCAGCCAAACAGATTCTTTGCATGCTTCAGCAATAGCCATGTACTCAGCCTCAGTAGTAGATTGTGCAACAACACCCTGCAAGGTAGCCTTCCAGCTAACAGCACATTCACTAACAGTAAACACATAACCTGTGAGGGACCTCCTCTTATCCAAGTCGGCAGCAAAATCTGAATCCACATAGTCTGCGAGTCCCTCACCAGTCTTGCCAAACTTCAAGCAAGCGTTGGATGTGCCGCGAAGGTACCTGAAAATCCACTGAACAGCTTTCCAATGTTCTTTACCAGGATTAGCCATGTATCGACTGACCAAGCTCACAGCATAAGACAAATCAAGTCGAGAACACACCATGGCATACATTAAGAAACCAACAACACTTGAATATGGAACTCATGACATGTACTCAATATCTTCGTCAGAACTAGGACATTACAATGCTGACAACTTAAAGTGAGGAGCAATAGGCGTACTAACAGACTTTGCATCATGCATGTTAAAACGATGAAGAACTTTCTTAATGTAATTCTCCTGACTAAAAAATAGCAATGAGATTTTCTGTCTCTTCAAATTTTCATACCTAGAATTTTCTTAGCAGGACCAAGATCCTTTATCTCAAACTTACTACTCAACTGTTACTTTAACGTAGTGATTTCCTTCATGCTCTTGGAAGCAATTAACATATCATCAACATATAGCAGCAAGTATATAGGCGATTCATAAACAAATTTAATGTACACACAGCTATCATATTCAGACCTCTTAAAGCCATGCGACATCATAAAAGAATCAAACCTTTTATACCACTGTCGAGGAGACTGTTTCAAACCGTAAAGGGACTTCTTTAGCTTGCACATGAAATCCTCCTTACCAGGCACTATGAACCCTTCTGGTTGGTCCATGTATATCTCCTCCTCAAGTTCTCCATGCAAAAACGCAGTCTTCACATCTAACTGCTCAAGCTCAAGATCATGCATAGCAACAATACTAAAGAATGTACGAATAGAACTATGCTTGACAACCGGGGAGAACACATCATTATAATCCACACCGGGAATTCGGCTGAAACATTTAGCTACTAACCTTGCCTTAAACCTTGGAGGCTCATTAGGAGACAAACCTTTCTTTCTCTTAAAGATCCACTTGCAGCGGACGGCCTTCTTTTGTTTAGGCAAGCGCACAACATCCCATGTGCCATTCTTCTCAAGTGATTGCATCTCCTCATGCATTGCACCAATCCACTTGATACGATCAACCGAAGCAATTGCTTTAGTGTATGTAGCTGGTTCAGCCTCATGCTCCACCTGTTCAGTACAACTCAGAGCAAAATAAACAACATCACATTCTTCAATTAATCGGTTAGGGGGAACAATGTTTCTCCTTGGCCGATCAGCAGCAATCGACGGTTGCTGCAAAACAGGAGGTGAGGTTTGCACAATCTCCTCATCAACAGTTTCTGCTACCTCCTCATCCAGGTGCTCCACCTGCAAACGAACCTGTGGTTCGTCCTTATCAAAAGAATCTGGCACAACATCAGTAGTCAAACTGTCCTGATACATAACAGATTCATTAAACACAACACTCCGGCTGAAGAAAGTCTTTTTGGTTTCCGGATTCCACAACTTATATCCTTTCACTCCGGAACCATAACCAAGAAATAAGCACTTAACAGCTCTAGGCTCTAACTTTCCATTATCAACATGAGCATAGGCAGTGCAACCAAAAACTTTCAATTGTGAATAATCAGCCGGCTCACCAGACCATACCTCAATAGGAGTTTTCTTGTCAAGAGGGATGGACGGTGACCTGTTGATCAAGTAGCAGGCGGTGTTGGCAGCCTCAGCCCAAAAACGCCTGTTCATGCGGGCGTTGGACAACATGCAGCGAGCTTTGGAGATGATAGTCCTGTTCATCCGCTCTGCTACACCATTCTGCTGAGGTGTGTACGGGATGTTGTGATGCCTGACAATGCCTTCCTGCATGCAATAATCATCAAATTCATGCGAACAAAATTCGCCACCATTGTCAGTACGAAGCAACTTCACCTTCCTCTCAGTTTGCCTTTCAATCATAACTTTCCACTCTTTAAAAGCAGCAAAAGTATCATCTTTATTTTTCATGAAATAAGGCCAAACTCTTCTAGAGTAATCATCAATGATAGTAAGCATATAACGAGCACCACCATAAGAGGGCTTACGTGAAGGCCCCCACAAATCAGCATGTACATAATCTAATGTACCTTTAGTGGTATGAACGGAAGCATTGAACTTAACTCTCTTATGCTTACCAAACACGCAGTGTTCACAGAACGGCAACTTACTCATATTGCAGTCCTTCAGCAGTTCTCTCTTGACCAATTCTGCCATACCAAGTTCACTCATGTGTCCAAGTCGCTTATGCCAAAGGTTAGTTGTACTTGGATCATCATTAGTAATAACAGCAGCAGTACCAGACAAAGTGCTACCTCTAAGAATATATAACTTGGCAGAATTCATATCACAACCATAACAATAAGAGAACCTTTCGATACCTTCAGGCGTTTATTCCCTCCGGCATACTTGTACCCGTCACAGTCAAGGGTACTCAGCGAGATCAAGTTTCTCGCCATGGATGGTATGTGTTTCACTCCCGTCAGCATGCGTGTCATCCCATCATGGGTCTTGATCTGAACAGATCCAACACCAACAATGTGACATTTGTTGTCATTCCCCACACGCACAAAATCTCCAGTCTGCACAATCTCATAAGAACTGAACCAATCTTTGTTACATCAAATATGAAACGAACAAGCAGTATCAAGAATCCACTCATCATCACGGGTAACACATGCAGCAAAAACAGCTAAGCATTCACCATCAGAACTATTATCACCAGCAACAACAGCAACCTTACCATTACCATTACCGTTAGATTTATTCTTCGGTTGGTAAGTACCGTTCCTTTTCTCCTTGTTCTGCACCTTCCAGCAATCATCAATGGTGTGATTGGTTTTCTTACAGTACCTGCAGAACTTGTCTCGTCCTTTGGACTTTGAACGGCCTCTGCTCTTATCTCTGTTGCTATTATTGTTGTTGTAGTTGTTATCTCGCTACTCAGGCCTGCCTCGAACCTGCAATGCATCGCCCTTGGAGGGTGATGCGTCAGTCTGCACCATACCTTTCATCTTTTCCCTGGTCTGCAGGGCCTCACATACTTCCGCGAGGGTTAGATCATCGCGGCTCAACAATATGGTATCTCGTAGATTTGTAAAAGAACTAGGCAGCGAACATAACAACAGAAGAGCTAAATCTTCATTATCATATTTTACCTCCATCGACACTAGGTCGGCCATGATCTCCTTGAAGATCGACAAGTGGTTCATCACAGAACCACCTTCTTGCATCTTGTGCGAGAACAACTTCATCTTCACGTGCATCTTGCTGGTTAGATCCTTGGACATGCAGATCAATTCCAGCTTGAGCCACAACGCTACCGCGGATTTCTCCTACAGCACCTCTTGCAAGATATCATTAGACAGATGAAGTTGAATTAATGACAAAGCCTTACGATCCTTGCGCTTTTCCTCAGGAGACCACTCCTTCGCGTCCTTCTTTCCGAACGCATCCAGCGCCTCATCAAGATCCGAAGCCTGCGATAGAATTGCACGCATCTTGACTTGTCACAGATAAAACCTTGTCTTGTAGTCCAGCAACGGTAGATCAAACTTCATCGATGCCATCGCAAAACCCTAATCTGAAACCAAGGCTCTGATACCACTTCTTACACGCGATAGCAAAACAATGATGAAATTAAGCAAGATCAAACCAACGGGGACACGAGATTTTTACGTGGAAAACCCTTCCAATAAGGAAGAGAAAAAACCACGGGCATCAGCCAGCAATACTTCACTATTTCGGGTGAGTTACAAAAGCGTCGGGATTTACAATGTGTGGCTTATCTCCGGCGGCGGCTTACAAGACGTATTTATAGTGGTCCTGACCTAACCTAGGTCGGTAACAATCGGACCGGTCGAGGTCATCCTCCTCATCCCCACCTCTTCATCTGGTTCCTCTCCCGGCCGGCCCACGCGCACCGTCGACTGCCGCCACCGGCCGCCACCTCCTCCTCCCCGTCCTGATCGAGCCCTCTCCTCTCCGCCACCAGCCCTCCTCCCCGTCTCGAGCCCTCCTCTCCGCCGTCGCCGCCACCGCCCCGAGCGCCCCCACTAGCCCTCCTCCTCCCCGGCCGCCGCCGCCGCCCCCTCCACCAAGCCCGTTGGGGCACCTCTCCTTGCCGCCGACCACGCCACCACCCTCCTCCTCAAGCCCGCCGAGCTCTCCTCTTCCTCTCCCGAGCAACCTAAAGGTTCGTTTCCCTGTATATAAGGTGTTTGTGAAAATGGCTCTATGGTGAAAATTGTATTTTTTGTATTATTTTTCTCCTGTGACTTAATTGTTGTGATTGTGATGTTGCGGTGTTAGGTTTAATCTTGATTTTCGTTGTATCTGCATTAATTTGTTTCAGTCATGCATTTAGCTTAGCTTAGGGATTCATCCGGTGAGGTCGCGCAAGGGAAGCGAGATGCCCAGCAGCTGTGCGATGCAGTGTGCAAGGTGTGATGCTATTGTGTTGTGCGATGCAACACGGCCGTGAGAATCGGCAAGACGCGTGACGGGCTGCGCTGGATGAGTCAGTTGGAGCTGAGGAAAATCAGCTGGTTAGTTGCTGCATGCAGTTAGTCTATTAGTGGGTTCGTGCATGGAGTTAGTGGAGTAGTGGTGGCGTGAGTTGCATGGCAGGAGTGCCTAAACTTTGTGTATAAATAGTGGTTTGAGTAATGAGAAAGGGTAAGCCGTGAGGGCAGCACCAAAATGTAGCCAATGTGTACACCAGTGGCGTATCTAGGAAAAAATTGTAGGGTGGGCACACTCTCTAAATTTTTTTTCCACACACCAAATGAACAATATAAACAACAAATCAGTATGAGTCACTAGTATTGATGTTCGTTTTTAGAATGCTGATGATTAAGTATGAGGCACAAATCCATGTCTTTTTTTTCGAATGCCGATGATTAAAATGAAGTGACACCGTGTGATTCGTGGTGGAGCTAGTGAGCCTTGTGATATGCATGAATACACATCTTGTGCATCCTACTTGACTCACTAGCACCATCACGGGAATATGTGTCCGACCTAATTATGAGGCACACATCCAAATCATTTATGTTTGCTTTAGTCTTTTTCTTCGAATGCCGATGATTAAAATGAAGTGACACCATGTGATCCCGGGGATGGCGCTAGTGAGCCTTGTGATATGCACAAATACACATCGTGCTTCCTACTTGGCTCACTCGCACCATCCCAGGAACTTTTGTGTGTCCAATCTAAGTATGAGGCACACATCCAAATCATTTCTGTTTGCTTTAGTCTTTCTCCGAGAATGCCGATGATTATTGTGGCCGTACAGTTGAGTTAATTACTTATAGTATCGCCTATAGTTGACCTCTTCATGTCACAAATAGTTTATAATGTGTTATGAATTGTTTATGTGACGATCGATATTTGCAGGAAATGAATACCCCGTGTGCTAGTTGTGGCTATGCTAGATGCAAAAACAAGAAGTTTGTTATAGTGCTCCCAGTAGACTTTGAAGCTTTGACGATATATTATTTGAATTTCAATTGTGTGCTTGTTACTATATGGGACTACTTAATCTTTGTTGCTAACTGCTAAGTACTCTCACTACATGATTATCTCGTTGAGTTAAATAATGTACACATGCTTCATGATTTGTTTTTTATCTTTTGGCCAGACCATCCCATGCAGTGCAAGGAGGGACTTCATGAAGCATGTCAGGAAAGCCATTCGTAAGGAAGGGACATTTGAGGTCACTCTCATCCAGATGACCAAGGCCAAAGACTTCATAGTTCGTGTCACCAACGAGGCAGGTCGAACCTATTTCGGTTGCCCTCGTTGGAGAGCCCTTGTACGGGCGTATGGGATGGAGGCCGGTAGGAGGTGCTTATTCTATCTTGACCACGGCGATACCGACGTTAACGTATTTTACAGGACCGCTGACAGTGACTCTGAGTTCTCTCAAGACGACGGTCAAGACCCGAGAGATGATGACGGCATCATTGTGTTTGATGGTTGAAGAGATGACGACAGTCTCATTATTTCGAATTCTAATATTTGGACACTTGTTGCTATTTCAGATTGTAATAATATGATGAACTATGATTGTGATCAACTTTGTCTACTTATACTGTTTTGGAAATTCTATATTTGTACTGGTTTTGTCAAATATTTCTGCTATGCTGCTGTTGTAGCTCTATATATACTGCTGTAATATGAATGTACAGAAAGAAATATAGAGAAATTCAGAAAATACACCGCTGGCGAACAAAGAAGATGTTCGCCAGTGGTACATGGGCTACCGCTGGCGAACAAATGTCTGGTTCGCCAGTGGTAACTTACTTACCGCCAGCGAACATGATGTTCTCCAGTGGTAAGCTGTTACCACTGGCGATAGTAGCGCTGGGGAACCGCATGTTCGCTAGCGATAGCCAAAACTGGTTCGCCAGTGATAGCCTTTTTTCTACTAGTGGAAGAGAAACGAAGTTGTGGGCTGAAATCAACTTAATAAGCCCGGAAGTTCCGGTGTCTTCACCGGAAGTTCCGGTGGGCGGAAGTTTCGGCCTTTGGCCCGGAAGTTCCGGCCTAGCGAGGAATCGACTAAGTCATTTTTGGGATCCCTCTCTGGAGGGGTCCCGGAACTTCTCCCTGGAAGTTTTCCCCGGATATTCCGTGGCATCAGAATTTCTGGCCTTGGAACTTTTCGTGGAAATATGGCTAAGTCCTTTTGGGTTTTCCTCTCGGGAGGGGTCCCGAAGGTTTGGGGCGGAGATTCTCTCCGGAGATATCCGACCCCCCGGAAGTTCTGGTGTGCAGGCCGGAAGTTCCGGCCCAAGGCCGGAAGTTCCGGTGTTATGCACCCGAATTACCCGGCCCCTCGCTGACCAACGACCAAATTTTGAGGAGGGGTATAAATACCCCTCCACTCACCTTGGGACAGCTAGCTTTGAATTCTCTCTCTCTCCTCCATTAATGCCCAAAGCTCAAAATCACTAGATCTCTGATTGGTGCTGGTGATAGCGGTGGGAAATGCCCCAAGCGAAGGCATAGATGTAGTAAGTAGCAGCTTTCCCTCGATGAACGAACCGAGGTTATCGAACTGGTAGGACTTTGAAATCAACAACGAGGTGAACGTTGACGATCTCTAGCGCTTAACCGTCAACGTACGTGGACCTGCACACACTCAAACAATTACTTTGCCCCCAACGGTGGAAAGGTTGTCAATCTTTTCGGTCTGCTGAAAACAAAGCGGTTAAACGTATAGTGTAGTGGATGAAAATATGCAAACGGAACAGAGGACAAATGATGATGAAACGCGATGAAAAGAGGTTATAAACAATGTAAAAAGATGGACCAGGGGCCATGGGCTCACTAGTGGAGTCTCTCAAATAGATATAATACTCATATGATGGGTAAACAAATTACATCTGGGCAATTGACAAGATTATGACACAAACTTAATTTAGCTATGACAAAGAGCACATGGTATTTATGTACCCAACACGACAAGGAACAAAGACCGTTGAGTCCAACTGAATCTTTGTCTAAAAAGTCCACCGTGGGATTAAGTAAAGCGCATGAAGTAAAGCCTGTCACCCAACGGTATTAAGTTGCAAGCAACATACATTTGCATTCAGTAAAGCGCATGAAGTAAGTAATATTAAACATCAAAATAGACTTTAACACCCCTGTTTTACCCTTAGTACCAACAGCACACCCTCGCCCTTAGACGTTTCTGTCACTCGTGGCCAGAACAAAAGGGGGCATAAACCCACTATCTAACATAAATACTCCCTCTTGGAGACATACATAACTACTTGGCCAAAGCAACTACACAAATCGGAGAGCATGCAAGAACATAAATGAACATATAAGAATCATGCACAATCTGATCATAACTTAATAATCCATCGGATCCCAACAAACACATCACATAGCATTATAATAGTCGATCTTGATCATGTTAGGCAGCTCACAAGATCATAATACATGAAGCACAAGGGTGAGAGACTACCATCTAGCTATTGCCATGGACCCGTAGTCCAAGGTGAACTACTCACAAATCATCCGGAGGAAGGCATGGCGATGAAGATCCCTCCGGAATCGATCTCCCCTCCGGCAGCGTGCCGGGATAAGCTTCAGAATCACCCCGAATTAGGGTTTATGGTGGCGGCGGCCTCTGGTGACTTCTCTAGAAAATAATGGCCGCCTCGACGTTTTTAGGGTATGAGGCAATTTATAGGCGCCGGGGGAGGCCGAGGAGGTGCCCCAGGGGCAGAGGCAGGCCCCACCCATGGGGTGGGCCCAGGCCACGCCTGGTGGCCGCCTCTGCCCTGGGGGTGTCCCCTCAGGTCGCCCACCGGATTCCGTCTTCATCTTGGTGTATAAAAAAGGCTCGTAAATTTCCAGTCCGTTCCGAGAATATTTCCAGTAGTAACTTTTCTGAAATAGAAAACAGCAAAAATAGGGAACTGACACTGGACATCTTGTCAATAGATTAGTCCAACAAAATGCATAAAAATGATATAATATGATAGTAGAAACATGTGACAATATCACAAAACAAGCATGGATCAATCAAAAATTATAGATACGTTTGACACGTATCAATCTCCTAATTTCTCCACCCAAACTCGTTGATCTTTGGAGGATTGAAGGAGGTCCCGATCTACATCTTCACCGACCGGTTTTCCATTTCCCCCTCATTTGTTTGAGGGATTCATACCTAGGGTTTCCTTTAGGAAAACCTAGTCCATTTGTGTACTCACTTGTTTTGCTATTGTTTTAGTTGTTGTGTTGATTTGGAAGCTCCTGATTAAGTCGTGGGTGTGTGCCCTAAGAACATTGTAAGAGCTCCGGATTCCGCCTTGAAGGATTCTGATAGTGGAAGGTGAACTGAGTCTTTATGGCGAGGTTCATCGGAGAATAGGGTGTGGCCTTTGTGGCATTGAGTAGGCCTTTGTGGCGAGCTCACACCGCTCCAACGAGACGTACTCCCTTAACAAGGAGGAACTCGAGAATACATTCTTGTCTCTGCGTGCTTCTACTCTCAGTTATCTCTATCCCTTAGTTACCTTTACTTGTATCATGATAATTGCTTAGTGTTAGTTGCTTGCTTGTCATATAGGTAAACTCACCATAGTTGCATATCTAGATAATTTAACTTTGTGTCAAGCCTAAAATCAAAAAAGTATTAAAATTGGGTGTAGCACCTATTCACCCCCCTCTAGGTGCCCATACGATCCTTTCAGGTGGCCCCACTGAAAGAACAAACTATGCCTTGATGTCGCCTAGAGGGGGGTGAATAGGCGATTAAAACTTTTCCAGTTTAAGGCTTGATAATTGTGGAATAAAACTAGGTGTTTAAATTAACAAGCCAACAACCTAATAAACTAGGTTCACCTATGTGCACCAACAACTTATGCTAAGCAAGGCAAGCAACAAGGTGATAGAAAGATATAAAACTTCAAGAATGAGGGCTATCACAATGTAAATTGCATAAGTAAATAGCTCGGGTATAGAAATAATCGAGACACGCGGAGACGAGGATGTATTCCCGAGTTCCTCCTTGTTAAGGGAGTACGTCTCGTTGGAGAGGTGTGAGCTCGCCACAAGAGGCCTACTCAAGATGCCACAAAGGCCTCACCCTATTCTCCGATGAACCGCATCCAAGGGTTTGGTTCACCTTCCATTATCAGAATCCTTCAAGGCGGAATCCGGAGCCTTTACACCGTTCTTGGGGCACACACCCACAACTCAATTGGGGGCTCCCAAATCTTGCCGAAGCTTCACAACTCGAAGGCTTCGCGGCACACTAACCGTCTAGGGTACACAATGCACCCAAGAGGCACAAGCTCTTGGGAACACAATGCACCCAAGAGTAACAAGCTTCTCAACTTCAATCCCACGAATCTTCGTGGAGAGCACAACCCGATGCAACTAATGCAAAAGGCAAGACCACACACGGTAGTCAAGTCCTTCACTCCGAAATCTAACCAAAGCAACAAATGCTATGGAGGGATTTAAGAGAAAGAACAAAGAGGAGAAACACCAAGAACTCCAAAATCTAGATCTACTAGGTTCCCCTCACTTAGAGAAGGAATGGATTGGTGGAATGGTAGATCTGGATCTCCTCTCTTGTTTCCCTAAAAATGGGCAAGAATCATTGGAGGGAAGTGGAGGAAGCAAGCTCTCAAGATGTGCAACAATGGAGGAGAGAGAGAGAGAGAGAGCAAAGGGGTCAAAAGGTTAGTGAACCATTGGGGAAGAAAGCTCCCTTTAAATAGGTCCCTGAGAAATCTGGCCGTTGGGCTCAGATTCCCGCAGGGCCGGTAGTACCACCCGGCAGAGCCGTACTTCCAATCCCTCGCTTCAGCTTCAGTCAACGGTCTTCAAATGGTTCAGCCGAACCTACTTCATCCCGCCGGGGCGGTACTTCCGCTGGGGAGACCGGTAGTACCAGTATTAGTGGTAGTACTAGAGCAAGTTCCGATGCCACTTCCGCCCGAGTCCAGTACCGAAATTTCATAAGCGGAACTGGCCTCCGGAAGTTGCTCCGGAATTTGCCAGCGGTAGTTCCGCCCAAGGGGCCGGTAGTACCGGCAATGCCGGTATTTCCGGGATTACTTCCGGTCCAACTTCTGTTCGAGTCCAGTACCGAATGACTTAAACGGAAGTAGCCCCGGTACAAGGCCCGGTGCTACCGGCCATGGTCCGGCCGGTACTACCGGCAAGTACAGCAGTACTACCGGACACAGAAAACAGCAGAACACCCGGTACGAGAAAAAAACATAACTTAATTATCCGGACTCCGTTTTCGATGATCTTGGGCTCGTTAGATTCGCAATGAAAAGTTCTACAAGATCATGCAGAGAAACATCATGGTCCATCATGTGAGGAGGAAGCCACAAGGAGAGAGTTTGACCTCTCTTAGAAAAAACAAGCTAGTAAACCTCCAACACTGAAAACTCAAAAAAAGACACAAGCGAAAACCGTTTTCGGTGAACTTGGCCTTGTAAGCACGACAAGCACCAAGACAACACCACGATATGAGCCAAATAAGAACCAATAAAGATGATTGCAAGAATGTAAAGGTTTGAGCTCTCCACGAACGATACGATCAAGATACTCGGTCGAGAGCCCCTCTTGATAGTACGGCTATCTATCCTATAACCCGGTCTCTCAACTAACATCATGAGACCGGTAAAATAGAAACCCTATCAAAATCATACCTTTGCCTTGCGCAAAAATCCACTTGTGGTCGATGAACACGATCTTCATCTCCTCAAGACGCACCACCTTTCTTGTTTGCGCTTCGCTTGGTGAAGATTCACATGTTGCTCCCCATACACCAATATGGGAGAGGCACCTCTTTGGCATATCTTCACTTGGATTTGAGTGTTGATCAACACGCACTTAGTCTTGATCAACACATACTTTTCTTCCCTTAGCCTTGACTCCAACAAATGGAGATCAAGCAATGCAAATGGACACACCTACAAATATAGCTCAATACAAACATTAATCCATAGAGATTGTCATTAATTACCAAAACCACACATGGGGCAACCATGCACTTTCACCCACCTTATATACGTACATACACATGAATACATAAGTATACTGACCAGAATATTGTGTCTAAGTGGCTATAATGGCATCTATGGATTGTACAAGGAATTGAAGTGGCATTTTTCCAAAGATCAAAATTGCAGTGGCGTTTTCCAAATAGGCGAAAATTGTAGTGGTATCTATCTAATTAACCCATAAATTAAACGTTACTTTTATATCGCATTTACTCAAGGCCTAAGCGTAAAAGTTTTAAATTACCTATTCACCGCTCTAGGCGACATCTCGTTCTTTCACCAACCCACTTAGTTAAGTAGGCCAACCCACGTAGTCTTAACAGGCTGGCATGCTAAGTCTTAACATGTCAGGTAGGGTTGCGTAACGGAAAACTTTTTTTTTTGCAAGCTACGCAATAGCCACATGTTCATTAGGTGCATCTACCACGACAGATTTTTCTGTGGTTGATGCGTGACCATCTACCATGATTTCGGGCGTCGGTGGTTAAACAATCTACCACACGGAGGAAGTATGTAGTAATTTTGTCTCTAGTAATTAAATAATATGGTTTAGAATCACTACTAGAAACCACCTGATAAATAAATTTGTCACTAATAGATTTGGTGTATCCGTTATAGTCATGTCATATCACTTCATCAATTTTAAGATCTCATCCGTCGGCTCAGTCTTTCAGACGTTCTCATATGTGTAGATTGTACGTGCATGCATACATAGGAGGCGAAGTATCAGGTGAAAACTGCTATTGGATGAAAACCTGAAAACTTCCTTTCTTTTCTGTCGGATCGACAACAAACGGCCCAGATCAAATGTGGGAAGCGCCCCGGCCACTTAAACGTAATTTTGCTGATAACCCCTCCATTTATCCCTTTCCTTGAAAATAATTCAGTAAAAAAAGGCACACACGGTCCATCCACGATCTATGCCGCCATGGAGACTTGTTCCGATCCGATCGCCGTCGGCGGTTTGGCGCTAGCCCTCAGTCGGTTGTGTGCCCTAGCACTCCCCATAACTCTGCCATGATCCCTCTCCCTCCTTGGGCGTCCAGACCATCCGCCGTCGGTGATCCCCCGCGCGCCACTGGCCTCGGACGCCCGTCCTTGCCCTCCGGCGGCCGGAAGTTTTGTTCAAGCTCCAGGGATTGTCATTTCTGTAATCTTATGATGAATTTATTAATTAAAAACTAGTGACGAAGATCATGTGCTGGATGATTTCAAGCTCCAGGGACCGTCATTTTACCTCTGAATATTGTATCTGAATTTCATTTGTCAAACTGAAACTATGCAAGAATATTGTTTCTCACGGCTGGTTCCTGTGCGTGTTCTTTGACTGAGTGTACTGCACGCAGGTGTTGCATGTTGTTTGTCACTATGTTAGGTAGTTCATGCTTCAGACCTTAACTTAGGCTGAAGTGAACTCCTGATGTCGATAGAGTAATGTTCAGTCAAAGAAATTGCATAGTCTGGCCATAATGTCATTACTGTCCTAGTTCTGCTCAGGTATCCTACTCCAGTTTTTGATTTTTGATTGAAAAAATCCAATTTCTGATTGCCTCTTAGTATTGACATCTACACCGACTTTGTCTCCCCTGGGTCTTGAGCCGCAGCCCACCACTTGGTTGGGGGAGGTTTTGACACCGACCATTCCCCCCCGACTCATGTGTGTGTTCAGGTTGAGGCTTTGGTGGCTGGGTCGACGGCTACATCACCTTTGTCGACCCAGTCTACTGTCTCTTCGACGGCTTCACCCCTGCCATGGACCCCATCTCGCCACACACGCCACCTATCACTACGACGTTGTTTACTGGTGGAGTTACACCTACTCGTCGTAGTGAGAGGTTTGTCGTGCCAACGGATGGAGCTACCGTGACGGATGAGGATTCCATGATGAGAGCGATGCGTCGCAAAGCGGAACACAATCTGGACTCGCATGGTAATAAATTTTCTTCCCAGTCTTTTTTGTCGTTTTCACCTTCATCTATTTCTTCCAAGCTTGATAGAGTTGGTATTGAACTTGGTAGTGATAGTAAGCAAATTTCTGTTTCGACTAAAGTCTTGAGGCATATGGAATTTGACCGTCTAACGGTTATTCCTAAAACTTCGACTGTGTTGAATGCCACCTATTTAGACGAGGAGGAAGTGAATGCCACATCAGATGGTCAGCTTCTCTCTCATCTAGTGGGTGAAGTGTCAGAGGTGGGTTTGGATGTGGACCCTTTATATGAGATAAAAGCATCCGGTCGAAATCCAAATCTTCCTCTAACAAGAAATCTCAGAAATGTTCCAAATTATCCAAATACACAGTTGTTTCCCAATGAATGGCATGTTTGTGAATAGCAGAGCTCTTGGTGACTTGGCTAAACACTTACACTTTGTTGATTGTGTTCGGGATCATAACTTGGATTTTTTGGCTGTTTCGGAGACTGGTAGGCGAGACTTCTCGCAAAGTTTATTAAACCGACTTTTGGGCGGTATAGACTTTGCTTGGTTTTCTCGCCCTCCTCATGGTCCTTCTGGGGCATTTTACTTGGTGTAAGGACTGATACCATGGAGGTGCTAGCTGTTTCGGATGGAGATTTTCAAATTAAACTCCATATCCGTAACAAAGCTGACAACTTCATTTGGAGCCTTATCACCGTGTATGGGCCTACCCATGAGGTCAACAAGGAGGCTTTTCTTCGGGAATTGGTTAATCTAGCCAAAGATAATCCTCACCCTATGATTATTGGGGGGACTTCAATCTGCTACGATTTCCATTCGAGAAAAGTAAGGGCCGATTCGACAATCACTGGCCTTTCCTGTTCAATGTTGTCATCGACAGCTTGGATTTAAGGGAGGTTTCAATGTTTGGGAGACAATTTACTTGGATAAATAGTCTACCGGAACCTACATATGAGAAGCTAGACCATGTGCTAATGGATACTGATTGGGAATCCAAATTCCCCCTAGTATCGGTACGGGCTCTAGAGCGTATTGTGGATCTGTCAGACCTCTGTCAGACCATGCCCCCATCCTCTTGACTACTGCCTTGCCTAGGCCACCGTGTACTCGTCGGTTCAAGTTTGAACTTCGATGGTTACATCGTGAAGTCTTCCAGGAAATGGTCAAGAAGGTTTGGGAATGACCTGTTGCTGGTGATACTCCAATTCAGAGGTGGAATAAAAAATACGTGCTCTACGTAACTATCTCGTCGGTCGGGCACGCCACACAACAGGCTTACTTAAAAAATAAAAACAGCGGCTATCATCAATTATTGATGACCTCGAGGCTTTGGCAAAATGTCGGCCGCTATCAATGCAAGAAATTGAGCTCAAAAGCCAATCAAATGCATTGATAGCAAGACTTCTACGCGAGGAGGAGCTTAAATGGTATCAACGTTCTAAAGCTCAATTTATTCTGGAAGGGGTTTTGAATGCGCGGTACTTCCACAGTATTGCCAATGGCATACATAGGAAGAAACGCATATTCTCTCTGATACAGGATGAGGGAACGATTGAAGGCCATGAGCAACCAAAGTCGTATATCACCAATTATTACAAAGGTTTGTTTGGGGCCCCGGAGGAAGGAAACTTCACTATGGATGAGTCCCGAACAGACGATATTCCCCAGGTTTCTGTTGAAGAGAATAGCCTTCTCAGTGCACCTTATTCCGAGGAAGAAGTGAGAAAGGTGGTTTTCCAAATAGAACACAACAAAGCTCCTGGTCCTAATGGCTTCCCGGCTGAGTTCTACCAGTACTTCTGGGATGTTATTAAGACAGATCTTTTACAGTTGTTTTCTGACCTTCATAGAGGACAACTTGAGTTGTTCCGTCTAAATTTTGGTGAAATAATTTTATTACCTAAGGTTAATGAAGCAGAAAGGATTCAACAATATAGACCCATCTGTCTTCTTAATGTTAGTTTTAAAATTTTCACCAAAGTTGCTACGATAAAGGTTGAACACTGTGGCAGATCATGTGGTTCGTCCCTCTCAGACTACCGTTATGCAAGGGAGAAACATCCTTGATGGAGTGGTTACCCTTCATGAAACGGTACACGAGTTTCATCGGAGAAAGTTGAATGGGATTATTCTGAAACTTGATTTTGAAAAAGCATATGATAAGGTTAAGTGGTCCTTCCTCCAGCAGGCCCTCAGGATGAAAGGGTTTTCTGCTGAGTGGTGCGCTTTAATCCATAGCTTTGTTTCGGGAGGAAGTGTTGACATTAAAGTCAATGATGATACTGGCAAATATTTTCAGACCAAAAAGGGGCTTAGACAAGGTGACCCTTTATCGCCAATACTATTTAATATAGTGGCTGATATGCTCGCCGTCATGATTGAACGTGCTAAGTCTGATGAGCTAATTGATGGTGTGATTCCTCATCTAGTGGATGGAGGTTTATCCATTCTTCAATACGCGGATGATACAATTCTATTTATGGAACATGACATCGAAAAAGCTAGGAACATGAAGTTAATACTTTCAGCGTTCGAGCAGCTGTCGGGTTTAAAGATTAATTTCCATAAGAGTGAGTTGTTTTGTTTTGGCGAGGCTCAAGATGACGTCTCTGTATATGTCGAGCGTTTTGGCTGCGGGCAGGGCCAGTTTCCTATTAAGTATTTGGGTATTCGGATTCATTATCGAAGACTTATAATTGCTGAATGGAAAATGGCTGAGGAGAGACTACAGACTAGATTAAATAGCTGGAAGGGAAAATTATTATCCTTAGGTGGAAGATTGGTACTCATCAACTCAGTACTAAGCAATATGGTATTGTATTATTGTATATGATATCTTTCTTACAACTGCCAAAAAGAGTCTTGAAAAAACTGGATTATTTTCATTCAAGATTCTTTTAGTAAGGGGATAGTGAAAAGAGAAAGTATCGCCTGGCCAAATGGAGTGTGATTTGCCGACCCAAAGACCAAGGAGGCCTTGGTATTCACGACCTTGAGGCCAAAAATAGGGGCCTCCTTGGCAAGTGGATTTTCAAACTCCTCTCTGAACAGGGGGTTTGGCAGACACTC
This sequence comes from Puccinellia tenuiflora, assembly GCA_012064385.1. NCBI lineage: Eukaryota > Viridiplantae > Streptophyta > Magnoliopsida > Poales > Poaceae > Puccinellia > Puccinellia tenuiflora. The sequence goes on from QRDG01000182.1 coordinate 172,288, forward strand.
CTTAGAAGAAAATATGTAGGCTCACAGGTGTTATCCCAAGTGTACTGAAAACCGGGTGATTCCCACTTCTGGGCTGGTCTCATGGCCACGAAGAAGTTTTTCTTTCCACTTGGGTCTTTCTCCATAAAGGATGGATCTGAAATTAGATTCTGGGAGGACAAATGGATGGGTAATACCACACCCCGAGAACAATTTCCGTCCTTGTACAACATTGCGCGGCACAAAAGCGATACGCTCACGACGGTGATGGCCACATCACCACCAAATGTGTCGTTCAGAAGAAGTTTATTCGGTCCTAGACAAGAATCATGGCATGTCTTTCTTCAGCGTCTTGCTTCAGTGCAATTGACGCAGGGATCTGATAAATTTAGATGGAGTCTAAAGGAGAATGGTCAATTCTCAGTGGATTCTATTTACAAAGCGTTAATCCAACCCGTTGTTCCAGTTGATAATAATAGTAAAATTTGGAAGATGAAGATACCACTCAAAACAAAAGTGTTCGCATGGTATCTTCGTCGAGGTGTAATTCTTACCAAAGATAACCTTGCAAAGCGGAATTGGCAGGGAAGTAAAAAATGTGTCTTCTGTCATCATGACGAGAGTATAAAACACCTTTTCTTTCAGTGTAATTTTGCTAGGTCTATATTTTCATCCATCCAAATAGCATCTAACTTGTACCCACCTCAAAGCATTGCCAAAATTTTTGGTAATTGGCTCAACGGTGTGGATTCTAGGTTTAAGCTACTAATTAGGGTGGGAGCGATTGTCGTTATTTGGTCGCTTTGGCTATGTAGAAATGACAAGGTTTTTTAATGATAAAAATTCATCTCTTATGCAGGTCATCTATCGGTGCACAGCTACGATCCGCTCATGGTCGCCTCTACCGCGTGTGGAGCACCGCAACCTATTTATGGAGGTGTCTTCACGGTTGGAGGATTCGGCGAGGGATTTTTTTCCCAACATGGATGGCAGCATAATCTGCGGATTGGCCCTCCACCACCTTAGGCTTATTTACAATTTCTCATTATGATATGTAATAGGCCTTTTTATTTTCTTGTTCTGGAGTTTATTGGTTCTGAAGTTGGATGTGTGCATCTTAGTTATGGAGAGTTTGGATGTAATGCTTAAAACCTTTTAAGTAATAAAATCCCTTAATCAAAAAATTGACAAAATATGGGGCCAACAATTTCATGTGTTCATCACAATGAAACAATTGAATTGGGCATGTCTTTAGTTCCTGGATGACTGAAAATTGCATGTCCTTTTAGCCTGAAAATCAAGCATAGTTTAAAAAACCGGACCGACGGTTCAACCGGAAAAAACCGGAACCGGAGCCTCAGCCGGTTGATTAAGTGCACTGGACCGGCCCCGCCACTAAACCGGAGAAAACCAGGTCCGACCGGCCGGTTCTCTACTAAACCGGCACTTCCGGTCTGACCGGTTCATTTGTTGTGTGTTCTGAAAAATTAATTGACGCGAGCGTGGATCGAACCCACACACATGAAGCACGCAGCGCTGCGCTCCCCTTGCCAGCTGAGCTATGATTGATTTACGTAAGAAGTAGAGACTTTCCCTATCTAAGATTATGTACACGGTAGCACTAGAAAGTCTAATATCTCACGACTTTTGCTTCTTTTTCAAGCTAACTGCCAACGCGTATTTTGCTGCTTTGTAGCTTTGCGCTGCATACAAAATGCAAATCACTTCTGACTATTTAATCACGCCATTATCATGCCAAATTGCAAGTTTGAAATATTTTTATATAATTTTTATTGTAATATTTATAAGTTAAAATATATTAATTATATCTTGAAAAACCAGACAGTGAACCAGTGAACCACTGGTCCGATCAGTAAAAACCTAAACCGACGGCCTCATCGGTTCAATTACCGGTCCGGTTTTTTAAACTATGAAATCAAGTTGAGTTATTGGAGCATGATGAAAATCAATTTCTATTTCGCCATTTGTTTTCTGTTCAACAGTCTGTATCTTTCGGAACCAAGACAATAATCTTGGGTAATATAATTAGGCGACGGTGCCTGCTTCGTTCAAACTATATATGCAGAGTACCAGACTCAAAATGTATATGGGTCTTGAGCAAACTAAAGTTTACGCGTGAGGTTTGGACCCTGTTCCGTGCTTAACTTTCACTTACATATTGCCACATTTATTCAGCAGATCACCAACAAGTAAAAATTTACTTCCACAAATTACACCAAAATCTGTAGAAGAACGAAAGCTTCACAGAAACAGCGCCACATTCTTCAGATAAGCTACAAGCAAGCAGCTCTGAACCAAATCTTCAGGGAAGTAGCGCCGACGTGGCCGGGTCGTCTTCCAATGGGGGAATCACAGCTGCCGCCAAATTCTCTGTCACGTGGGGGGAAGCGTCGGGTCTCCGTCGCGTCGGATCCCAGTTTGCCGTCGCGCGCGGGCGTCGCCGTGGCTGCCGGACATAACGCCACAACCGCCACCAGGCCGCTGTCACGTGGGGCAACCGTCGGACTCCGAGTAGAGCATGTATGGACCCAAGACATATGTTCCCCGTTGCATGGGAGATGTGCCGCCGGCAGCGGTGGCGCCGTCGCTATTCTCCATCGGGGTACCAGATTGAAGATGATGAGTCAACTGGATTATGAGTGGGTTTTTTTTTTGTACCAAATGGTTTTTAAGCAAAGGGGTAAGTGGAGGGGGTTATCAGCAAAATTGCATTTAAGTGGTTGGGGGCGCTTCCCACATTTGATCTGGACCGTTTGGTGTCAATCGGACGGAAAAAAAGAAAGTTTTCAGGTTTTCATCCAATAACAGTTTTCACCTGATACTTCGCCTACATAGGAATAAGTCTATGCGCTTATTGTTGGGTGTATTTTTGAGCGTCGGCATGTGTACCCTGTTTTGTAAAAAAAATACTCTCTCCAATCCATAAAAAGAGCACGACACTTTTCATAGATAGGAGGGAGTAAAAAAAAAGAAAAAAAAAGGCTATAACCGGCCCAGGGCCCTTTACACTTCTATTTGCCGCGACGGGCCGCAGGCTCTCCGCCGCTAAAACCTGCTCTACTCAGGGGGTGTTTGGTTAGGCTTTCTAGTTGGCTTTTGACTTTGGCTTATAAGCCATAAAAGCACATAAATAGGTGCTTTTGGCTTTTGGCTTTTGGCTTATACCATAGTAAAATATAAGTCAAAAGCCAAAAGCCAAAAGCACCTATTTAGGTGCTTTTTGGGCTTATAAGCCAAAACCAAAAGCCAACTAGAAAGTCTAACCAAACACCCCCTCATTCATTCGCCACGCCGCCGCAAACCCTAACCTCCCGCAATTCGATGGGGCGACGGGTCGGACAACGATGCCCGCGTCCTTCTCCGGCGAATTCAACGTCAACCTCGATGGGGCAACGTGGTCGAAACCGACACTGGCCTCCTCCTCCTGCGAATTCGATGTTCAGTATAGGTGAGTCACCGCCCGACGCCGTCCTCCTCCTGCCAATTTGTCCGCTCACCAAACCGATTTGGATTCTATCCTCAAAGCCCGTGGGTTTCGTTTCTTGTTAGTGAGGAAACTGTACCACTAGGGGAACCAATCCCAATCCTATAGTCGATTGGGTTTAGGGGAGGAAACGGATTGGATAGCGCCCTTCCTACTTCCGTTTCCACATTTTCAAAACAAATCAGGTTACGAATATGGATCCTCAAATCCCCACACTGATTGAATCCCTTTCACTTTTCTAATCCCTTCCACAGAAGATCTTGTTTGGATTACATTATGGAGCATAGGATAGTGGAGGATTCCACTGTTTATATATACGTAAACAGATCAAAGTGACTTAACAGATTATTCTCGATTTTTTTCCAGAAAAATAAAAAATCAGAAAACAACAGCCGTACATATGCAGCTATCATACATAGTGGGTATATCTAGAAATTGTTCCGCTGACGTTCATTGGAATTGTGGGATTAGATCATTAGAAAGCATGGCAGTGCAAAATTGGAACAATTGACTGCAACCTGTAATTTAGATCTCTATCAGCAACACATCAAAGTGAAGTTGTATCCATATTGGGATATAACTAAACTAAAATTACTCCTCACTGTTGCCCACTGGCCGCAGTGCCACTTGGGATAGCCGCTAACTCCATCCCGTACACAGTGATGAAATTGGAATGCTGAAGCATGCACATTGTCAGAGTTGCAGTCGTCGTTCCACTCCAGCCAGTAAATGATACATTGCTACAAACAAATTCACTGGACGGACAAGTATAAGTGTATTGCTCTCCTTGCCCCATCAGCTTGAGCTTTTAGGGGCCTGTTTGGTTGGTCGCATCGATTTTGGGCCTCCCGTCTTCGTGGCTCCCTAGGGTCTGGCCCTAGAAAAACGCGAGTTGAGCCAAGTTGTGCATGTAGTTTGGTTGCCAACAATGTTCTAGCCAGGCCGTTAGCACGGTGTTTAGTCTTCATCCATGTTTCGTGTACTACTCTTACCTCATGTCATGTGGTAGACTTACCTCACGCCATCACAACACCATGAAGAGTGGCGAGCAGGACAACGGCGTGGCGCAGCAGCGGTGCCGGGACGGCGGCGGTGCACGCTCAGTTCACGCGGCCTAAAAACCGCTGCGGCGGCGACGATGAATTTCATGGCTACGAGCGACGTCAGCCAAGCAAGCTTAAGCGCCGCTTAAGTGTTCAGGGTAAAAGTGTACGGACAGGAGCGTAGGAGGGGGAGCTGGTTGCATTTTTCAGCCAGATAAGCTCCAATCTTCCTCCAATATTGGCCCAGTAAGACAATATTGGTCCAGTAAGGCCCATATGAAACCTTAGCCTAATCTGAACCATTTATATTCTCTAATCTTCATCGTCCATCTATTCTATTCTATCTCTTTCTCTCACCTGCTCCCCTCTAGCCACGCAGCAACAGCCGCAATGGCAGTAAGGCCCAGCTCAATCTGAACCATTTATATTCTCTAATCTTCATCGTCCATCTATTCTATTCTATCTCTTTCTCTCACCTGCTCTCCTCTAGCCACGCAGCAACAGCCGCAATGGCCATGCTGCACCTCCCCTTCCATGGATTCCTTGGCCCCGTCCCTCCCTCCCTGCCTTCGCCCCCTCCTTCCCTGCATCCACCCCTCATTCCCTGCTTTGTTTTCTCGACCAGTCGTACTTCTTCTCTCCCCTCTCTATCTTCCTCGCTTAATCGAGCGCTCAGGCCAAAAGCGAAGCGGAAGGCCATCGCTTAAGCGCGCTTAAGCGTGCCTGAGCGAACGCTTTTTTGAACCATGACGTCAGCCGAGCGAAGAAGATGTCGAGTAGCTGAAGAACACCTACACCAAGCACACCTAGTAGCAGCAGCGGCGACGGCGGAGTTCACAGCAGCGGAGAGGTTGAAGAAGATACTCTGCAGTCTAAATACATGCATACATAAAGCACAAAATCTGCTCGTATTAGACCGTCGAAATAGAAAACTTACAACACGAAAGTTGTGCGGAATATTGAGATGAAGCTACACGTCAAATGATATCTCAAACAGTCGACCGAGCACGACGAATTTGACAAAATTCGTCCAAAAAAGCTGCAAACATCGGTGCAAAATTAAGAAGCTACGGTCGATGAATCTCGAAACCGAGCATGGGAATCGGGCGGAGCTCATCGATGCACATATTTCTCATGTACACTGTTTTTTGAGTCGCGCAATATTTAGGGAGATTAGAGAGGCACTTAGTGGAGGAGCTTAAGGGAGGTGAGAGGAATAAGTCAACGTGCCCAGGCTGAGCCTCTGCCGTTTCTCCTCAGCCTGGCCCAAGGTGCTTTAAGTTCCGTGCTCGCGCAGGCTCGCGGAACGGGGCAGGCCACCAAACGGGCCGAAATTTGGCCGGAACAGTTCGTTCCAGTAGCGCGTGGGCTACCAAACACGCCCTAGGTGAACTGGTTTGTGGCGTGCAGTTCTAGATGGCATCTGAGAAAAAGAGGCAGATAGTTCAGGAAATTCATAAATTCCTGAAAAAAAAATTCACAAATTCTGAAATAGTTTGACAAGCATTGAACCATCCTGAGATCTACGAGTCACTAAATGCCTGAAAGTTTCTTTCACTAGAACAAATTCATTCTTTTTTGTCATAAAACAGATTACTTATACATGCTCCCATATATAACAAGGGTATGCCATTTGACTGATTCACAACTTAGTATTGATTACCTTCACAGAAATGCTGGAACCAATCATTCCTTATCTTACCACCAATAGTAAGCTTTGGAAAGCATATACTAAAGAAGACAATCTGCATGTTATTCAGTTTAGTAATCACACTAAAGAGAGAGGGGGGGGGGGGGGGGGGGGGGGGGGGGGTTGTTGGAGGACCAGGACAAGAAGCTGTGATCTGGAGCGCGCAGCCTCACGTAGGCCTCCAACCTGATGGTGATTTCACCATTCCAGGCACCGAAAGACTTTAGCTGCTTTCAGAAGTGGATACAGAGAGGAAGCAGCACAGTAAGCAGTAGTGCTACTTATAGAGACTATAGGGAAGGAAATGTGGATGCCCGCTGGTGGAGGCCGTGAAGGAGCCTGAGCATCTCGATCAGCGACAAGGAGTAGGCGACACATGGATAACGCTTGGTGGAGTGAGAGCTGGACTCGCCTACCGTGGCCTCCTTGTTGATCTGCGGAGAGAGGGGGATTGCCACTTGCAACGAAAAAAAGAACTGAGATAGTGATGGTTTGGTTGTTTTTGAATGGGCAAAGGTTAAGTCGGTATTACCCTCCTACCTTTACCTACACTGAGATTCAAATTAGTAGACGATAGACCCTCCCTAAACAGGTATGGGCTTTGGCACTTGCCTACTTGGTGGCATCACTTCTGGCTTCTTGCCCGATTATGAATGATGGATTATTAGTGCACATACGTTATTTCTCTTAAATCCTTCTTTTCTTGAGTTTGCTTGACTCGTATTGGCAGCCACCAATTTGGGTCATTATGGGCTGATCATGGTGCTGTTTGAGACACCCTCTGGCTTCGCAATTTTCTATTTTGACGGAGTCAACCTCTACGAACCAGATGCCATGGAGGTGCTTGCGTTCCTCTTTATTCCTTTGTTACTGATGTGCTTAGTTACTGTTGTCTTCGTCATTTGCCTAATTTTTATGGTTTCTATGTGTCTCCTGCAGAACATATGGGCAGACTTTGTTACGCAACATAGAGCAAACCATGTAAGTTCCACCTTTCCCCCCTTTTTATTGTAAATTTCTGTACACTGCCTATCACAAACAAAACAGAATTAGCATCATACATTGTTGCATGTTCATCACATTTTTGCATCATGGATAGGAATATGAACACAAACACATTTGTTTAATCAACAAGCTCAAATGCACATCTGGTAACCCCTTCATGGTTTAAAATACATTGCATTACGTCGCACTTGAGTTTATTTTGAATTGGACTTGAAAAATTAGATACCCGAAGACATAAACAGGACCGCAAGTCAGGCCTGTTTGGTTTGCAGCCACACGTGTGGGAAGGTTCCTTTCCTGCAACTTAGGTGCAGCAAAGTGAGGCGTCAATTTTGATTGTTTACGTTCATGTATGTTTTGGCTAAAAAGTGTGGCAAATGCTGGCAACCCCCATAACTATCTTTACGATTGAGATTTAACTACTGATCCTGGCATGATTGAGAGACACTAAATGATGTTTGACTCGTGTTTTCTCCTGTTTGACAAGCTTGTCCTTTTTCATTTCTTTTTCAGGTCATTTGGCGAAAGGACTTTCAATTTTTTAAGGACAAGTCTAATGCCATTAACCTTCATACTGGTCTTAGCAATCAGTTCACTAACATGATCTTGAAGTGGTGCCAACCTGGGCAGAAGCTGGCTGTCGGAAAGGCTGAATATAAATCAGTCATTGAAGCAAGCTTGGTAAGTGTAAGCTCGCCCTTTTTCCACTCACACTTTTTCCTTATGTTTGTGAACAATTTTGAGCACCATTTTTTGCTGTGGCTTTTTTCAGGGCATAACCTGCCTGTGTGATGAACCTGTGATGGAGCTGATGCGCAGCTTGAAATATCTTATGCCTAGTGCAGTGCCTGAAGAAAAATCAAAGTCAAAGCTTGCTGAGGAGGACAGTATCCAGAGGAGTCAAGGGCTGAAAATGGTACTACATCGTTATGGCTTTGATGTCAAACCGGAGATGGTGAGATCACCACTTTACCTTGTCGTATGTCTGATATGAGTTGCTTCCTGCTTTATTGATCACTGGTGATGGTCACACTTTCTGCGAGTTTGTGCACTTTGTTGCTGACCAGAGTTTTCAGTGCAATAGTTTTGGGTCATTGCTGTATCACACTGACAGAGCATTGCTCTTTGTATCCAGGTTAACGAGGCCATCATTGAGACAGCATGCATCTTATATGATTCTGATCGCTGTTTGAAGAAACATTATGAGAGTTGTCTCATTGCTAGCGACTTACTTAAGGAGGTGTCCTCAATTGATTGTCGGGGTTGGGACGTACTGAAGCTTGTAACAGCTCTGAAGATGGTATGTTACCCTAACGACAAAATTGTATTTGGCAATCCCCACAAGGTAAACTGTGATACTTTTAAGAATATGTTCTATGCATTTGATGGGAACTTGTCATTCAATTGACTAGCTGAAGTGCGTTTATTTCAGATGTTTACCCCAGATGAGCTATCAAAGTTTGTCACTGATGCCCCTAAATACGAACATACTGGGATCAGGAAGGGATCTATTTTGAGGCTTTATAATGAAATAGTGTATCTCTATGATTTTAAGGCTGATGCCCAGAGACGATTGGCCTCTTACGTCAAGGAGGCTAAAGAAGCATATGAAGCTGAACAAACAAGTGATTAGACTGAAGAAAGCTCCCTAGATTGATGATTCTGCGTTGCAGGATAAGTTGTGACCATCAGTTTCCGCTTGTTCGTAGTGATCATATTATGTAAGCAATTGCTCTGCTGTTGTACCTCCTATCATATGTGTTTTTATTGTGACCATCGTAATGTAAGCAATTGCTCTGCAGCTGTGGCTGTAGCTGCTATCATCTTTGTTTTTATATTGGCCACCGAAGCATGTTACGTAAGCAATTGCTCTGCTGTTGTACCTCCCTCCTATCATCCCCTCAAAAGAACTAAGCTCCCTAGGATGGCCTCTGGTGCGTCCTGGCCCCACAGCGTTTGAGGGTCCCGCCTGTTCTGTCCCTACCTATCATTCCACCGCTCGCTCGCTGCGTATTGGTATTGGACAGCCTCTGTAGGCACAAAACAACCAACCCCTCTTGGCTTAAAAAAATAATCTAGCCCCTCTTCTCCCCACGAATGGCCACGGCCGCAACCTTCTCCTCCTACAGCCACTCTCTTCGCCGCCCTGCATGCCTCCTACTTCTCCACGTCGGCACCCCAAACCCTAGCTCGCGGCGCCCCCTCCATGGAAACCCTAGATCCCTCCAAAGCCCCAGCCTGGCGTCTCGGACCAGGTCATGCGGAGGTTCTGCGTGCGGCTGCGAGAGCCAGGGGCGGCCGCGCCGCCCGTTCGCCCCCTCTCTGTGCCGTCCCAACCTCCGTATTCATCTCTTCCCACCGTCTCCTTGCCTCCGGCGCCGACGGCCCGGCCCTCCAGGCCTCCACCCTGCTCCGGATCCTCGTGCGCTCCCGACTTCATCGACGACTCAGCCCACACCGTCCTTGTTCGAGCGCAGCACGCCGCCTCCCGTTCCTCTCGCCGCTGACGCACGCCGCACCACTGCCGTGCGCCTTCACTCGCTGCCGATCCGAGCAACCACGCTTGTGTGTGCACCAGGCCACTACTAACTACTTCTCCGTCAGCCACTTCGTTCCGTACACAGGTCGGAATCCCACTCCAAAGGTGCATCCCTCTAATCGATTCCAGGCGACTGTTTTTTGTCACTTGTGTGCATGAGCTGCATATTCTCATCTTCTAGATGGATTTATATTGTTTTCCCCTTTATGCCTTTTCTATTCCAGTTTTTCAGACGGTTAGGTTTCTGCAGATTGATATTTGTAGTGGATTCGAGCATTCAACACTCTGCACAAATAGGGCATACAACTTATAGGTTTGAATGCAAGATTAAAAAAAACACCTTTTACCTGGTGGGCGTTTCTCCAAACCATGTATGAACGAATCAATCTCTGTATTGGAACCAGTTTGCTGCTCTCAGTGCCTACTGCCTACACATTGGCTCATGGTGATGGCGATGTGCAGCACTGCACATGTTCCACATATGATGAGATAGTTTTAAATGCCAAGAAATTCTGTGATGACAGGCTGACAGCAGACCTCTTCCATTTACCACTTCCATATTCCTTTCTAGAGTATGTCCCATGATTTCTAAGCATGAATTGCTGAAAAGTATTCATTGTATCTTTCAAAAGATTTCGAGGGTTTCCAGCATGCGCTCAGTTTAGGTCGTTATATATTATTAACAAATGTTGTTGACATGCCAAAATAGGTAAACCTCTATGAATTTATATTAGAATTTTTTTGGTAGTACTTATCAGCAAAAATAATAATTTGTTAACTATTGTCATCATCTAACCAATGTACTTAACACAAATTCAATTATTTTTAATCCATTGTAGTTGCTTATACAACCAAATGATTGTTGTCACCACATAGTGCATAGTGAATCTAAGCTTACCATTTTGGCCACATTATATCATAGGATATGAGTGTGCAGTGGGTAAAGTACATTATTGTGTGTTATCTTACTTGCTCAAGACGTGATGTGGCACTATTTGTTCAGTGTCATAAAGTGGTTTGTGAAGCATCACTTATGAATATTATTATGGTATTTCCATTTCCAACCAAACCTCCATTCTCTATCGGTTATAATGTAGCGGCGCAGCAACGCGCGCCTTATCCTTCTAGTATACTCTACTATCATAAAGTTTGTAGGTTTCATGCAAGCTCAGCTTGTCCATGTCTCCTAATGTGCTCGCCCGCGTCTCCTAACGTATTGTCGAGTGACGCGTGTTCTGTCCCTGGCTGTCGTGCTTTGCTTCTATTGGTCCGGGTTGTAGTTGTTTTTTTCTTTGCCTGTCTGTTTGTTCTGACTTGCGATACGTTCCGCTACCAGCCGGTTGTCCCTTTTGTTGCTTCTTCTGCTCTTTCCATATGTGCTCTCTTCTTCTCTCTCTTGTCTTGCCGGTGCGCTGGTCTTCTTAACAGGTTCTCTCGGTTCTAGCCGGTTGCCTCTTGCTATGTGCTTAGTCTTTTTTCTTTCTCTCCCGTTATTTCATGTGGTTGCGATCTTCTCCACGTCGTTTCTCCCACAAGTGGTAAATTTATTGTCCATGTTTCTCACTTCTAGCTGCGGCTGTTGTGATAGGTAGTCTTGCATGCCCGTGCTGGCATTTTCTTTGCCTTTCCTTGTATTGTTTTTGCTTTTTTCCCTTCATGTCTGTGTCCCTTCTTCCGGTTGTCTGGATTTTTTTCTTTCGTGTTTCTCTTATTGTATTTTTGTTGTCCACGTCTTCTTCCTGTTCGTCGTCGACTGATGGTGGTAGTTTAACGCCATGCGTTGTTTTTCTCCTTGGTTTTTGAGGTGTTTACCTGAGCCACGTATTTGTCTTCTTGTCTTTGATAGGCGGTAGTAGGTTGTTGTCTGTTCATTGTGTGGTTCGGCTGATTTCTTTTCCCATGTTGGTTCATTGATCTCTGTTTCTCCACGTCTACCTTGTTACTCTCTCCATATTCCTCTTCCTACCGAATCTCCACCGACCACCCCCTACGGTGTTGTAGCTCCTGTATGGAGGCGAAGACGGATGCTCCGGATTGGGAGCGCACAATCGCCGGCCCTCCACGCCAGACGCCAGACGCACGGACGGCAACCAGGACGCTCATGCCGGGTTGCCTAGGTGTGCTTGATATCAGCCTCGGCGAGCTCTCCACCCGCTACCATGGTTGAGTCGTCGGGTTCAACTCCATCCAGCAGGATGCAGGCATGCCACCGGCGCCTGTGAGGTTTGGATCAAGATGGGTCCCAGCAGGGACGATGCACAGGGGGCGACATCAGATGCGTCCAGGAGCAGGCGTACGTCTCTCCTCTCGATTTTCTCTCTCTGCCCTTCTCATCTCCAACATCAGGTGCGGCGGGGACGGAGACGGACGCATCTCAGCGGGAGCGCGCCGGCCGACGAGGTTGGAGACGGTGAGCTACTGAGCTCGACCTGACGACCTCCGTTGTCGTATTTTTCTGTTTCTTTTTCTTTCATACGCTTTTCATTTAGTGTTCATGTGCTTCCTGTGAAATTTGGTATTTTTGTTTGGGTTTACCTATGTCTCAGTTGACTGAGAATTTCTTAAGTCTCAATCACCTAGAAAAGTGCACCTGCAGTTCAAAAAACTGTGCAATTCGAACGAGTTGCACTTTTCTGGCAGAAAAGTGCAATTGCACATTTCTCCCAGAAAAGTGCAACTCATGCACATTTTTGTGGGTGACTGAGACATAAGAAAAAATCAGGCGCCTGAGAATTTCTTAAGTCTAAATCACCTTAGAAAAAGTGCAACTGCAGTTCAAAAAAAAGTGCAACTAGAACGAATTGCACTTTTCTGGCAGAAAAGTGCAATTGCACATTTCTCCCAAAAAAGTACAACTCATGCACATTTTTTGTGATTGATTGAGACATAAGAAAAAATCAGGCGTCTGAGAATTAGCAAATCCGTTTTTGTTTTGTGAACAGAGTATTTCTGTGTCTAGCCCCCACCGACGGGTTGCGCGTGGCGGCTTGTTCTCTTCCAGTTCTACCCCTTTGCCGTTCGTGACTCCTAACGCCTCCCGGCGTGCCGGAGGTCGTCTGCGGCAAAGCAGGCGTGTTGGTCCGTGCCGGGCGCTCGTGGACGTGAATTTTGCTGACGCGCTCTAGCTGCAACTGGTCTGGTTTGTTCCGATATCTTATTTTGAATCCTCGCGTACCACTTGCGTTCTCTGCTTGGATTACGTCTGTTGGATTCTTGTTACCTTAGGTTTGCATCATGTTATCTGGTTCTTGGTGTTGTCTTCTTTGTTTTACGATGTGTTCATTCTGTTCTTTGCATGTGTTAGTATGAGTGTACGTGGTGTTTCCAGCCGCCGGCGAGGCCGTCCTCCTTTCACGTCGCCTCATCCGGCTCTGCATCGACCGTCGTGGCCTGGAGGATGTTGGTGCTTCACCCGCTGCTGGCCGTGTTGGTTCTCCTCCTTCTATGCGTCGAGGGCTGAGTAGGTCTTCGTGCCGTGGCCGCGGTCACTTCGGCCGCTCTACGGATTATGTTTTTCCGTCTCCGCCGATAATACATTCTGTTGTCCTTGATTCTTCGGATTGCTCCACATCTTTTGCTTTCTCTGGTGTATCCGTTGCGGCTTCGTCGGCTGGTTCTCCGGCGGCTGTTGTGCCTCTATCGTGGATTACGCCTACCTGAAGGTGTCCATCGAAAATTCAAGGTACCCTGATCTTCTGCTCTGACCGGTGGATAGGAAGAGCTTGAAACAGATCGGCAGAGATCATAATCTCTGTTAGCATTTAGCAATGCACAAGAAGATCATCTGTGCAGGCCTTATTCTCAAGTACATGTCGCTGCTATAAAGGGTTGTTGATTTATTTTTATTTGCACAAATTACCTTGTGGTGTATCATTTGGATTCTGCATGTTGCAGAGCTAAAACCTATCATGAAATCTATTTCTACTTCTCTGTCTTATGATATTTTTTTTAGAAATGGGTTTTACCCCAGCCTCTGCATCAAAATGATGCACAGATCTTTATTAAAAAGTCATAAACGTGCAATGTTAAGTTATTACATCTCAAATATATGAGCCGATGGCTTCACGAATGAGCCACCAAAATAACAGAGATGATGAAAGACGATTACACATATTGCAATCGACTATTATGCGACCAACCATCCCGGTTGAAGATAGCCCGAACGACCGCCATCAACCGAGCGCATCTAGTAGCCAAACGCCCTCGCTTGTTCGATGGAAGAAGATAGGACACGCTTAGATCCAGTGGGTGGCACGATGAATTACCTGCAAAAACTGTCCAGCTCCCGCCCTTGTTAAACACAACATCATTTCAACAATTCCAAATTACCCATGACTACAAAACACACATTTCTTACACCCTGTCCACAGGCACTTGATAAGATTATCCTTAGTTAGAATCACCTTCCAATGAAGGAACCACATAAAAATCTTAATTTTTAGAGGAACCTTTAATTTCCAAATATACTTTTTATGAAAACGAACAGGACCATTCATATGCTCCAAGTATAAAGACTTTACTGAAAAAACCCCGATGGAGTTAAATTCCAAGTAATAGAATCCGATTCCGTCGTTAAAGATATCGACATCTCTGTCTTATGATATGAAGCGGAAGAAAACGTTTCCAACTTTATCACTGAATATTCAACCTTTATGCCTTGCTTATGTAGTCCAAAACTAGATATTGTTTAGTGTAAGGTAGTTGTCTTAACTTCTGTGGTACATTTATACGGTTATTTGCATCTATTTATAATGTCATCACCTCGCTTGCCATGGCATCCGCTTTTGCTATAGCAGATGATCTTTTGCTCAGAATGGCGCAACCCAAATTATTTCCAGTGAGCTGTTCAGCTCAGCTAAGTGCAAGGTTCTCGCGGCATGGACGTTACGTTACGAAGGTAAAATCCAATTTGATAACTGAAAATATCTGTAATACTATCGCTATCTTAGGTTACTGCATGATTAATAAAGTGCTTAGCATGGTGCTATACTTTTAAACATCGTGGTTACATTACACGGTGATGAAAAATGTCTCCTTGGAGATACAAATTTCTGGCTTGGATATGTATAAGTCAACTGGTGAATTTCTTAGTTCTTTTACTCTCTAAACTGAATACTATGTAACTAATGAACTGTAGGCTGCTTTTCAGCATGTGAGGGTTTATGGCACGTTGGTACTCTTGAGGAGCTATAGATATGCCCACATCCGTATAGAATTACTTTCCAGAGCATTTGGATTAATTTGTGCGACACGCTTTCTGTGACCTGATCAACTGATACATCTCCCAGAAGAAGGAAAAAGTTCTCTTTTTTTGAATATAGGTTCACATGAAACACAGAGTAGCTTAGGTTCAGAACCACCCAGATTTCAGTTTACTCTGGTACAAATTCTGTTGGGTGTCAAGTATCAGATCAGCAGCTAGCATTTTCGAGATCAGAAAGTGGAGAATGCATAGTCAAAATGAAACTCTTGAATGAAAGACCGGATTTGACGCAAGATGAATGGCTGCCTGATATAGAGGAACATTTCTCATATTCAGTAGGACATACATTAGTTTTCATTCATGTGCACACTGCACACACATGTAAGAATATGTTCTTCCTTCTGCAGGAAAGGTTTCGAAGCACAACAAGCTTGATCAGAAGTAAGTCCATTGCATTTGTTTTCTCTCGCTTAATATTGTAAACACCGGGGGGATGTGTCTCACGCGTAGGCTCCCGGTGGCGACAGGCGACTCGCGCGGCGACTGGGTGCGCTCACCCACGCCGACGAGGAGTACCCGCAAGATCAGCCGGTGCAAGGGGTGACGCGCTCAGGAAGAGTGCTCTGCGGCTGTGCTCAGCGGGGGCGGGGTGCCCCTCTGAGGAGGAAGAAGACCATGACGAGGAGTCCCGGGCACCACGAGGGGTGGTGTCGCTGGGGGCGTTCTTGTCGACGGCGCTCGGAGGGCTGCCCGGGGAGGGGGAGCTGACTCCGTCGGTGATGGCCGGGGCACGGCCAGCCGAATCTGGTGAAGGTGGCTGGTTGTGTTCACCGGCGGTTTTTTTGGCGCTAGGGCTGGTGCGCCTTGCGGTCAGTGTCGTGTCTCTCGTCCCCGGGGTGGGCGGTGAGGCGGAGATCCTGGTGGGGTCCATTCCGGTGCAGGTGCGGCGGGGCCAGGGCGGCTCTCCCGGGCTGTCGCCGCCGCCGCCTGCGGCTAGGTGGTCGGAGGGGAGGACGGAGCTAGGGTTTCCGTCTCCCTAGCTCTCTGCGGTCTTGGGCCAACAACAGGGTGTTGGGCCGTTGCGGCCCGTGGCTGCACCTAGGGGGAACGTGAGCCATGGGCCCATGGCTCAGGAGACCGTTTTGGCGAACCAGGGGGTGTGCAAGCTGGGCAGGTGGGCTCTTCGGTTGGGCCGCAGTTGGGGGCGGGGTCGGATTTGGCCCAAGAGGGAGTGGCCGCTCGGTCCACGCCGCCCACGCGCCTACTTAAGTGGGTGTGGCTCCCCCGTGGAACTCTAGATCGAGAGTTAGGGTTTCCTGCATCCTCACAAGACGTGCGCCGCCACCGTGCACGAGCGAAATTCTTTTTTCCCCGATCTCCCTTGGTTCCCCTGCTCCGCCGTGTCTGGTGGCGATGGATCGGGACTGGGGGGATCAGCCGCGTCGGGGGAAGCGCAACTATGAAGAGGTGGAGCGCGGGGGCGACCGGTACCGTGGCGGTGACCTCCGGTTTCGACTGGATCGTGACCAAGAGGCGGCACGACGTGCGCAGTGGGAGAGGGAGGAGGAACAAGCGCGACGCCGAGAAGATGACCGCCGGGAAGAAGAAAGGCTCCGTGCTAAGGTCCGGATCCCTCCCTGTGTGCGGGGGCACGAGCTTGGGAGGGACGGGGTGAGGCGCAACTCCAAGGCGCCAGGGCCGTCAAATCGGAATGCTGCACCAGCGAGGGGGGGCGGGGCGCCATCTCCACGCTGACCTGCTTCAATTGTGGCAAACCGGGGCATTTCCAGGCGGCTTGTACCGACGACCCCTTCTGCCTCAAGTGTGAGCAGAAGGGGCACTTTACTGCGATGTGCCCAGCGGGCGCCAAAGATCTGAAGGTGACATGGGCTGGCTTTGGGGAGGAAGGAAGGGGTTTCTTCCACGTCTCGGTGCCAAAAGAGAGGATGGCCAGGCCTACAACTAATGCTGCCATGGTGGTGATTGAGAAAGGCAACTTCTCAGTGCAAGAAGTAGAAGAGGAGTTCAGGGAATTGGTGGACGATAAATGGGATTGGCAAGTTAAGCAACTCAGCAGGACTGAGTTCTCCATGGTGTTCCCCTCCAAGGAACTGTTGCGCATGGCCTGTCGGGGTGGCGGGCTTGTGCTGCCACTTACTGAGTTCATAGCGGTCGTTTCGGAGGTCTCCGGGGACTCTCGTGCGACGGAGGCGCTCAAGCTGGTGTGGGTGCATCTCCTCGATGTGTTGGCGCCGTTGAGAGACGAGAAGACTTTGTACCACGCTGGAGCTTGGCTGCCCGTTGGAGATGGACTCTACTAGCCTGGTGGAGGTAGATGCTCCCATCAGGATGAAATTTGCTTGTCGAGTTCCGGTCCAGCTTAAGAAGTACATCACCATTTTTGCCAACCTTCAAGGGTACAAGATTGGCGTCGAGAGGGAGGTCTCTGGCAATGACAAAGGGGATTCCCTCCCCCCGTCGGGGGACACAAAGCTTGAGGCTCGAGGCTCGGCTCGGGCTCGACAGGGCTCGGCTCTGGCTCGGCTCGGCTTGAAGGTAGGACAAGCCAAGCCTTAACCTGCCAAACACAACTCGAGGCTCAACAAGCCGGCTCGATGAAGCTCGCAAGCCGGCTCGAAGGCTCGGTGAAATTAAAAAAATGGCATGACCTTTGCTAAAATGTAAGAAATCACAATTATAGTCAACAATTGAGCATGAAAATATATTCAACAATTGAGCATGTAAGAAGTTTCAGTGTATCACAAAGTACAATAATAGTGGCATACATAACAAGTCCACCACACAAATACATGCACTTGGTCCAATAGTGTCATACATCAGAAGCAGTTAAATTGATTCCGAAGACACGGAAGTGGCTGGTATAGAAAAGAAATTCTTTGCCATCTTTGATATCACAGGGTATCTAGGGGTGGGCATATAAACCGAGGACCGAATTACCGAACCGAAAGAACCTGGACCGAACCCGATTAGACCGAAACCGAAAAATTCGGTACATAGATCGGTCATCAAATCTATGTGCATTCAACTTCCACCACAATAGCAGTTCCTCATCGGAGTCATTTGCCGGCTGCACACAGAGTGATAGAAACAATTCAATCAAACTAAACAGAACATCAATACAATACATGTCGTACTACTGGCCTACTGCTGTACTGCTGTTATATCAATTTTGAAAGGCTGAAACAAACTTACCATTACAGGGGCTAGGGCGGCGGACCGCGGATGGCCGGCGGCGGCGGCCCCTGCTACTAGTCGACGTGTGGCGCCGCGCGCGTCTGAGAGGAACCACGGCGGCGGCCGTGGAGATCCATGGGAGGAACGGCCTCCGGTGGCCAGGCGGCGTGTCCTTGGCGGAGAACGGCGTCGGTGGCGGCGGACGGCGTCGGTAGCAGCCTGGCGGCGCGTCGCGAACCCTAAAGACAACAGGCACGGGGATTTCAGAAAATTGGGGATTGGGGATGCAGGCAGCAGGCGCTCGCGATCTAGTCACCTGGCTGACCTGGGAGTCAGGCTCGCGAGCCGGCCGAGCCAAGCCTCGAGCCGGACGAGCCGAGCCCCGAGCCCACTTTGTGGACGAAATTTACTGCCGAGCCGAGCCTGGCTTGGCTCGAGTTTTACCAAGCCTTTCCGAGCTGAGCCACGAGCCGGCTCGGCTCGGCTCGATTCCAGCCCTTAGGGTAGTTATGCATATTAGCTGACGTACCATTACTTCATATAGCAAGGACTATGCTAGCAACCTAATCATTTTTACTTTTTGGCAATATATGCATGATTACACATAGGTCTGTTTTAGTCCACTTCTGTAAAATCTGACCCTGACAACATAAACTTTATTTGTTGTACATGTTTGTGTCTTTTACATTCTGCAAAGTTTCGTGAAAAAAGACATGCCGTGTCGTAGGAAAACAAAATAAAAAACCAGTGCTGTAAAAAGCGTTTTTTGGAGCACCTTTTTTTTCACAGGTCTTAATTTTTTCCTTTTTCCTGAAAATTTATGTGTGAGCATGGGACATGGATATGTACATGTGTCATATTTTGATTTTTTTATGACATTTGTAATGCCCTTTTTATTTAGGCAGGAGTATATTCTCCGAGAGCTGTTTCAAATTACCACTCTGATGCATTACTCTTAATTTAATATGCTTGTGCCTTCACTGTTATCATTCTGATTTACTGGCATTTTGTGTTAATTTGGGTAGGATAGGGCACTTGCCCTCATCTGGCTAGTGGCTACGGTAGGGCCTAATCCTTGTCGTGGTGGTGAGGCTTTGAGAACTCACATAAAAAATATATCTGAAATTCTTAACTTAAACTGTGTATCGCTTTAAATGAATTTTAGTGAAATTAAACCATGTCTCTGGTGTTTACAGGTTAAGCAAAGTCCATTTCAGAAACTTCTGAAGATGCCAGATGGGTACCCTCCTGGTTTTGATAATATTCATTTGAGTTCGCTTAATCAGCTCTGTGAGTTCTGGCACAAATCTCATGGCGCTATCGTAGTCGATGATAAGGTATATCTACATCGTATAATATTAGAACCTGGCCCCAGAAAATGTTTCTTGTGCACTAAAGTTCTCACTTCCTAGTAAAAAAACAAGTAGAACTTAGCTCTCACAGAAAATGTGGTTTTTTTGCTTCAATTTATTTTCCCTACTCGTTTCTTCTTGTTGGATGTTGTATCCTTATTGCTTAGAGCGACTGGCACGACTGAATTCTATTTTTTTCTTTTGCTGTGGACTGAATTCTGGCTAGGGTATGGTAATGGTAATTTACTTTCACTTTCCGACCCTGAACATATGCAGAAGTGCAATTTTCATCCGTAAACTATAAAACAGTATTAATGGCCAATCAAACTATTGACTAATCCACTTTTCAAGCGGTTTTAGAGTTAAGCCCAGTTCAGGATTGAAAAGTTCTCCCTCAGAAGTTTAACAATTGAACTCATCTATTATACAGGAGCGTGTAATTAAGACCATTCTTTTCGCTATGTCCCTATTGCCTGATGTCTGCCATCCATTTCCCATTGTCTCCACTTCCGCTTCTCTCGCATTGTGGGAGGCTAAGTTCAACCGTTTGGCACCATCCATCAATGTAGTTGTGTATAATGGGGAGAAAGAGGTGCGCAAAACAATTCGAGATTTGGAGTTCTATGAGAAGGGTTCGGTGATGTTGCAAGTTCTCTTGTCCCACCCTGATGCTATCATAGAGGTAATGGTACTCTGTTACTCTCAGCTCATGTAGCATACTGTAAAGGCCTGACAATGATAACTCTGTTTCTTACTTGCTTGAACATTATGTAGTCCTGAATTTAGGCATCATGTTTATCTATATGTAAACCTTTTGCTTTCCTTTATTGTTTCCACTATAAACAGGACATCGAAACCATGAAATCCATTGGTTGGGAGGCACTCATAGTTGACGATTGTCAAAGCTCAAGAGTTTTAAAATGCCTCGAACAACTCAATTGTCTTCACACTGATTTTAGGATGGTTCACTTGAGTTCTCCACTTAAGGTGCTGTCAACAATTTTACCCTGTAAAATATCTGTTCTACAATTAGGCCATGTTAAATCTAGTTGTTTTGCAGAAAAATATTCTTGATTACATCAACTTGCTATCTTTCCTCAACTCTGAAGGAAATGATATTTCTAGCATTCCAAATGTTGATTTATCTATTGACACACCTGGTACCATAGGGATGCTGAAATCAAAACTCGCACTTCATGCATTTGAGCGGAAAGGGGACTCGTCAAAATTTGTGGAGTATTGGGTCCCTGCTCGCCTTTCACGGGTGCAGCTAGAAATTTATTGTCATACCTTACTATCAAACTTTTAGATCAAAGGCATTAAAATGCCCAGCTTTAAATTAATAAAGCACCACAGGTTCGAAACAACGGTATCACAGTAGCAACCAGCGGAAGAGCGAAGTACTGCAAACTTACAAGACATCTTACAAACAGGACCGAAGCACACTGCTGGCCTGCTGAATTAAGCTGAGGATCCAAAAGAAAAAGTTTTCGCGTAGAATAGGCGAAAAAAGTAAGTATAATCGATCAACTTCAGTGAAGAACATATCACCAAACCAGCAGGAGACCTCAACTAAATTGGGAAATGACGAATCAATCCCTAACCAGGTAGCATATGTTGATGGAAAATTACAAAACGGATCAAATAATGTTCAAAAAAAAAACGGATCAAATCAAGAGGATACACATGATTTATTGATTGAGGTGATCGTACCAAGAGAGAAGGAACTTCCGTCTATTCCAGAATTTCATGGAGAACAACATTTATCAAAGGATGTAATTCTTAACAGAATCACTGAGAAAAAAGTTAATTTACTTGACATGGTTTTCTCCTTAAGAGAAAAGAATATCCATGATAAACAAGCAAACGAGGTCGCAGTGTTCGACATGAATAGGCATAAGGAAGTGTTCAAACTGAGAGAAGCATGCAAAATAGTTGTGGAGCATCTTCATAGGTCTCACGCTGGCCCAGATGATAGAGATGCTGAAGTAAAACTAATAGTTGAATGGTTCACTATGCTCCTATATGCGTTTCTGGAGCACATCAGGTATCAGCGTGAGAAGCTTGACTTGCAGCAATCAGCAGTTTGGGCAAATGAGTTGCACTTGAAGGGAAAATTTCTTCAGGAAGCGGAACTTGGCCAACTAGATCATACTTCTGATCAAGACATTTCTTTACCAGATTCAGGTTTTGTTATGGAGGAATTCAGCCACTTTAGTTGCTGCGTTGATACTGCTACTTTGGCAAACTGTCCAGAGTCTTTGGACGATACCTCTGTGATGGAAATTACATTGGTCCGAAGTGTGATTCCATCTGAAGTTATCAACGCAGGAGCAGCGAGAAATGGGTCTGCTGAAACTTTTATCCAGACTGTAAGAAGGCAAGAATCAGAAGATGATGGTTTGACAGAGAACATGATCAACAATAGTTCTGATTGCATTGACTCACAAGGAGGGGCGTCTCTGGCTGTTCAAGACACATCTGTTCAACACACATTTAGTTCTAGTCCTGCAATTCACAGTTACATTAATCAGGTATGGCATGGATTATTGTGATACTAGAGGTCTTATATTTGGTTATTCACACACAAAAAAGAGGTCTTATATCAGAAATTCACTTCGGAAACCGAGCTCACATGCTCCTGCCCAAATAAAAAAAATTCAAAAAAAATAGTAAAACATTTCAAAAAATTCTGAAAAAAAATGGTGATGAACATATACAAGTTTATATATATTTAGTTCTTTGGAGTGCTGTCACATTCTAGCTTTATAAATTTATCCATGTAGGAGTGTAGGACCTGTCAACTTAACATTTGTTTTATGGAAAACTGCCAACGTAATTTGCTATCATTGTTCTTCATATGCAAGTCTATAACATATTGAAGCTTTGGTTCAGTTTTCATGATATGTTTTATGGTTTCTAGATTACTCATTTAAGGTCTTTGGATTTTTTTTTGCCCTTTCCACATACCAATACGAGCATGGTTGGTTGCTCATCATGGACTGTGCAGCATACTATGCATAGAAGGTAGAACTCTATGTAGTATGTCGCCTCTCGTACCAAACTCTCATTTGAGCCTCGATGTGCCCATCTACTTGAGTGGTCTTCTAAATAGTGGACATCCCAGTTGATGCATCTTACACTTCATGTTTTCGTTAGTTAGTGCTGCATGTTTTAAATCATGGCACTTCATTGCGTATGGTTGCATTACTATTCCTTTTTGTCATTCTTATTGTATCCATTATGATACTCGAATGACAACTAATCATATGTACTGATTCCTCAACTGGTGATCATTTTTTTTCTTCGAAAAGGGGAATCACCCCGGCCTCTGCATCGAGTGATGCACACAGCCGTTTTATTGCAAAGTATCAAAAATCAAGTATTACAACTCATGGATCACATAAAGTGGAAGAATGAATCAACCACCGAAATAAAGACAACATATGGCATCTAGGCATCCCTAATGCGATTAATATGCTGCCACGAAGCCCGGCTGTAGATATCCTGAGCGACCATCAGGAGTCGTGCACATCCAGTAACCATAAGGTCCCGTTGATCCGACGGGAGTAAGAAAGCCCATAATTGAATCCAATGAGCCGCCATATTGATAACCTGCAAAATATGAACATTTTTTGATCTATTAAAAACAATGTTATTCCTACAATTCCATATAGACCAACAAATCGCTGCAACGCCATTACGAATACGCGCCTTCGTTAGTTTATCAATCCCATTAAGCCAATTACCAAACATATTGGTTATATTGGTTGGTGGAGAAATATTGTTGAGTGGTCATAGAAGCACTAAACATGTTGAGTGAGAGAATGATGTGGGTTCGCAACCATTACTGGGAGGTACCGACCATCATTTAAGAGATGCCGAAATGGAAGTTAACACTGGTAATAGAGACAGTGCTCTTGCAGACCACCTCACTTAAAACCACAAACTGTGGCCCCTGTGCCTAGCCAGGCATCCAAACAAATGTCTAAGGAAGTTGAAGCTCGGACAAATCTTGTGATGCAGTCAGCCCAATCAAGCGTAGTGCCAGCACAGCTTTTATAAAGGGAGGCAGAACAAGCAGATCTTTCTGCTGAAGCACCAGCTCAGATATTGCAACTTGAAATGCAACCATTAGTGTGTAGGGGAGTTGACACCCAGACAGATATCTGATAATTCAGTCAGCCCAACCAAGTATGGTGCCAGCTCAACTTTCAGAAGTAGAACAAGCATCCCTTTCTCGTGTACCATCAGCTCAGCGTTTGCTATCTGGAATGCAGCCATCGATTCTAGCATCCAGTGTTCTGCTTGAAAGAACACACCCTGATCAGAGTCAGCAAAGTAATCAACCTGAGGATGCACCGGGTTCGTCGGCGCAACTCTTTTCGGTGGCACCAATGATGTTTAATCATCCACCAGTTGGTGACGAACCATTGAAAAATGAGTTGCACAGATTAAGGTTATTCATTGACTCGCTTAATAAAACCCATGAACTGAAGGTTTCCTATTTCTTCTAGCTCATGTATATCTTGGTTGTGATTTTCTTATGGGAGTTTGGGATTCATCATGTTTTTTTTTTTCAATTATGGGTAGCAATCACAACTTCAGACCGAGTGTAGCCAAGAAATAGAGAAGGTAAAACAAAAGTATGATTTGTTACTTCAAGAACAAGATTCCACTCATCTTCAGCAACGGAAGACACTAGATGGTTTATGTAAGAAAGTTCTCCTCAACCAGTCACTAGCTGACGATTTTCGGGCTAAGTTCATATCTTCTTGAGCACAAGGTATTGACTATAAGCAATCACATCTGATGTCCATCAAATCAATATTGCTGACATTGTTAAGGGTAGGTTTGAAACATCCGTATCTGCCAAATTTCTATTTTAACTAATCTTTCCTTATTGCGTGATATTTGCATTTAAGTTGACCAGATCTTCCACAATATGGTATTTTTTGTTCTCCGGTGTTTTTGGAGTTATGGTTATTATGTGTATGCCCTTTTTGTTTGATTTGCATACTACTGTTGCATGTGATCTCTTAATTCCCTATCCAACGCTATGAATGGAATGACAAGAATTCCAGCAACATTGGACATGCCATTCATAGCGTTGGATGCTTGTACTGGAAAATGTATATGAAGTACTCTCTCCATTCCAAATTAGTTGACATATGTATATCAAAATATGGATGTATCTATACGTAAAACACATCTAGATACATCCATATTTGGACAAAACCTATGTCAACTAATTTGGAACAGAGGGAGTAGGTGTTAATTGAATTGATTCTTAAAATTTTATGGTTTACCTTTAATACTCATTTTTTATCTGCATGTAGAGCCCACAGCCCTCCGGGCTTCGACTGCATCACTAGCTGCATCGTCGTCAGCTGGTCGACCACCAGTGCTGATACATCATGTTCAACAATTACAGGTCGATCGACCATCAGCTTCATCATCGCAGGTGTCTCGTTCATCATCGCCATCTTCGCAAGTGCTATGATCTCGCCCCTCCATACCAGGCAACATTGTCAGATCGACATCAGTCCCTTTTAGTCACACGCCAGTCCTGCCATGCAGAAGCTTTGGAGCACAGAGTGAACTGGCACGTGCACCTGCTCCTTGTTAGGGAAATAGCACAAGTTGTATTCCCAGGGGCCAAAGGCCACAATATATAGTACAGGTACAGGCAAATATACAGAAAGCCCCCTAACAGATGGGGAAACTACAATATACACATATATACTCTAACACCCCCCCTCAAACTCATGGTGGATCCACAACACTGAGTTTGGAGAGTAAGAAGTCATGCTGCGCTCGGGTTTGTGTCTTTGTAAAGAAATCCGCCAACTGCAAATCTGAAGGCACATAATGAAGCGCAACAACCTGATCCTGTACCTGAGCACGTGTATAAAAAGCATCAACACCAATATGCTTGGTCAGCTCATGCTTGACCGGATCACGTGCGATACTGATAGCACCTGTACTGTCACACAAAAGAGGAGTGA
The DNA here is from genome assembly GCA_012064385.1 of Puccinellia tenuiflora. Taxonomy (NCBI): domain Eukaryota; kingdom Viridiplantae; phylum Streptophyta; class Magnoliopsida; order Poales; family Poaceae; genus Puccinellia; species Puccinellia tenuiflora. The sequence continues at coordinate 197,807 of QRDG01000182.1, forward strand.
GTGTCGTAACAGAAACCCCAAAATCTACAAGCAACCAACGTAAACAGGTCACCTCAGCAATCAACGAAGCCATAGCCCGCAGCTCAGCCTCAACACTCGAACGGGAAACCGCTATCTGTTTCTTCGTCTTCCAAGCAACAAGCGAACCACCAAGAAACACACAGTAAGCAGAAAGTGAACGACGATCCGTAGGATCACTCGCCCACGTAGCATCCGAGTAACACTGGAGCTGGAGAGAGCTGGAACTAGGGAAGAAAAGACGACGAGTAATAGTGCCACGGAGATAACGAAGAACACGGAGGAGATGACTGTAGTGAACGGTGGTAGGAGCTAAGACAAACTGACTCAGAATATGAACAGGATAAGAGATATCCGGGCGAGTGACAGCAAGGTAAACAAGACTCCCAACAAGATGACGATAACGTGTGGGATCAGAAAGAGGATCACCATCAGTAGGACGAAGCTTAACATTAAGCTCCATAGGAGTCTCAACAGTACGGTCATCACAAAGATCAGCCCGAGAAAGAAGATCCTGAATATACTTTTCCTGGGAGATAAAGAAGCCATCGGCTGTAGAAGAAACCTCAATCCCAAGAAAGTAGCGAAGAGGACCAAGATCAGACATGAGAAACTGCTCACGTAGACGAGCCTTAACAAAGGCAATGTGCTCAGGGTCATCACCGGTGATGATCATGTCATCAACATAGAGAAGCAGCAAGGTCCGACACCGAGGAGAGGTGTAGACAAACAGTGCAGGATCATGAGCACTGGGAGAGAAGCCTGCGGCGATAACCACTGAGGAGAAGCGCTCAAACCAGGCACGAGGGGCCTGTTTCAGGCCATATAGAGATCGTCGAAGACGACAAACCATCCCATCAGGAACAGAATACCCAGGAGGAGACTGCATATAAACCTCCTCACTCAACTCGCCATTAAGAAAAGCATTCTGAACATCAAGCTGGGACACAGACCAGCGTCGAACAGAAGCAACAGCAAGAAGAGTACGAACAGTGGTCATATGAGCCACAGGGGCAAAAGTCTCGTCATAGTCACGGCCGTGCTCCTGCTGAAAGCCACGAGCCACAAGACGCGCTTTATAGCGCTCGAGAGATCCATCAGAGCGGGTCTTAATTTTATAGACCCACTTACACGTGATAGGACGAACACCAGAAGGGGGAGAAACAAGATCCCAGGTGCCAGTGCGCTCAAGCGCAGCGATCTCCTCAGCCATGGCAAGCTGCCATTCAGGATGACGCTCAGCATCCCGATAAGAAGTCGGCTCGGAGACAACAGAAAGACCATACTTACTAGGAGAATAACGGTCAGGAGGACGACGCTGACGAACAGGTCGTGAATGGGAAGACTCATCGGTGGAAGACGACTCATCAGAAGAAGAGGAAGAAGGAATAGGAGAAGGAGGAGCCGAAGCCGGAGAACGAGGAGTACTAGGCGGAGGAGAGGATGGCGCCGAAGATGGAGGAGGCGCACAAGAACTAGGAGGTGGAGAAGAGACAGCAGGAGGTGAATCAGGAAAAAGGAGAAAAGAGATATCATCCACCGGGTAAGTGCCAGAGGTGTGGCGAGGATAGAAGGAGCGCGTCTCATCAAACGTGACATCACGGGAGATGCGCATCCGACGACCAACAGGGTCCCAACAGCGGTAGCCCTTATGCTCATCACTGTATCCAAGAAAAACACACTCAACAGACTGAGCAGTCAGTTTGGTGCGTTCGCGAGGAGGAAGAAGAACATAGCAAGCGCAACCAAATAAACGAAGAGCCGAGTAGTCTGGAGAGGTACCAGAAAGACGCTCGAGAGGAATGCCACCTTGAAGGGCAGCAGAAGGCTGAATGTTAATGAGGTAAGTCGACGTAGCAACAGCCTCAGCCCAGAAATGCGGCGGAAGAGAGGAAGCAATCATCATAGCACGGGTAGTCTCAAGAATATGACGATGCTTACGCTCGGCGACACCATTTTGAGCATGGGCGCCGGGACACGAGAACTGGGCAAGGGTGCCCTGCTCAGCAAGGACACCACGCAGGTGCTGGGAGATATACTCTCCTGCAGAATCAGCACGAAACACACGAATAGGAGTGGAATACTGAGTACGAACCATGGCCACAAAGCGCTGATAAATAGCAAGCACCTCACTGCGAGAGCGCATAAAAAATAACCAGGTGTACCGTGAAAAATCATCAATGAACAAAATATAGTATCGATGGCCCCCTTTAGAAGCAAAGGGTGCCGGACCCTAAACATCTGAATGAACTAAATCAAAAGGTCGCTGAGATACAGACGCACTAGTAGGATAGGGAAGCTGAATCTGTTTACCTAACCTACAACCCTGACACGAATGTAAAGACACATCTCCTGAGACAGACCCCAGAAGACCACGACGAACTAATGACGATAAACGGGAGCCACAAAGATGACCCAGCCGATGATGCCACTGCTGAAAAGAGCAACCGCAGGAAGACTGGCTGATGAAGTGTCAGCGGAAGGAACGCGAAGCCAGTCTAACTCCCATAGCCCCGGGGACTCAAGGCTGCGAGGGCCAGCTCCAACCAGGGCCTGTGTACGACGGTCCTGAACAGCACAAGAATCAGCGTCAAGAATGACGTGACAACCAGAATCAGTAAGCTGACTAGCAGAAAACAGGTTCATCTTAAGACTAGGAACATGAGAAACATCAGGAACAGAGAAAGAGGAAGTAGAAAGGGTGCCTCGACTGGAAACAGGAAGAGAGGTACCATCAGTCGTGATAACACGGACAGGAGAAATAAAAGAGCGAAGAGCAGAAAGAATAGAAGACGCAGAAGTCATATGAAAAGAAGCTCCAGAATCCAGATACCACGGGGATGACGTACCTGACTGTGTAGAAGGTGGTGGTCGCACGGTGCCCGAAGAGCTAGGCACAGAAGCAGCAGTACACATCGAGGAAGAGCCTGTAGCAGCGAGCAGACTACGAAGACCTCGGATAATGTCCTGATCAGACAGTGCAGCAGCAGAAGATCCTGACAATCCAGCCTGGGCAATAGGAGAAGATCCTGAAGAACCAGCCTGCCTACGAGTAAGATACTGCTGACGTAAGCTGGGATCCCTCTTCCAGCAGCTCGAGATATCATGACCAGGCCTGTTACAGTAGGCGCAGGGAGGACGAGGAGATGCACGGGGCTGCTGAGGTTGACTCTGGGCCGGAGGAGAAGAGAGTATCGGTGGACCTGGAGACCGCAACGAGGCTGGCGGCACAGAAGGACCACGAGCAGACGGCACAGGAGGACCACGAGCAGCAAGTACAGAGGGAACCTCAAGAAGACCAGCACCACGAAGACGAGTCTCCTCAGCCCGAAGCTCAGCTAGTACCTCAGAGAGCGGAACACGACCACGGGCAAGCAGCTAGGCACGGCGCGGCTCAAACTCCTTGCGGAGCCGCGACAAGAACTCATAGACGCGCTGAAACTCCAGATCCGCGCGCACAGTCAGACAGCAGGGACAGGTGCCACACACAGCAGTACGAAGAGAATCAAGCTGACGCCATATAGCAGCACTCTGAGTGTAGAAGTCATCAATAGTGGAATCACCCTGCTGAAGATCATGCTCCTGACGAACCACGGACAGGTAAAGAGCATCGCCAGACGGCTGATAGCGCTGACGAAGAAAAGTCCACTGAGTAGCAGCAGTGGGAAGACCCATGAACTCAGCAGCATACTGAGGCAGAACACTGGAAGTGAGAACAGCAGCAGCACGAGCATCCTCATCTATCCACTGAGTGTAGTCAGACAGATCCAACCGGTATGTCGCAACAGCAGTAGAATGCTCCTGGACCTTCCCGTTATAATCAGCCAGAGCAGTGTCATAAGCACTCTGGGCTGCATCCTTAGCCTCCTGAGTAGCATCGGAAGCAAGGGCAACAGGCGGCGGCGCAACGGGTGCCAGAGGAGCAACGGGGCGCGGCGGACAGGAGACCTCGCCAGAAAGCACACCCCAAAGACGAAGACCGCGCATGTGGACGCGCATGAAGGCAGCGAAATCAGGGTAATTCGCGCCATCAAAAACCACCGGGCAGCGAGGAATCGCAACGTAGCCCGACGAAGAAGACATTGTACCTGTTTTTTTTTTTTTTTTTTTTTACAGAAACACGAAGTCAACCGAACGAGGCTCGAAACCAAATCGAGATCGATCTGGCGGAGACGAGCGACAAGGGGGCGGGGCAGCGGAGCTGCGGCGGCAAGGGGGCGGGGCAGCGGAGACGAGGCGGGCGGTCGGGTGGGCGGCGTCTACCGGGGCGGCGCCGGAGAGGAGTGGGGCGGCGCCGGAGACCAGCGGCGGAGACGAGAAGCGGCGGCGGCGGCCGGGGCGCGGCGGCGTGTGGCCGGGGGCGCGGCGGCGGCTGCGGCCGGAGGAGGAGCCGGCGACGGGAGAACGGCGACGGCGACGCACGGGCGGCGGCGCACGATGAAGGTCGGCTTCGGCCGGAAAAAGTGTAGAGAAAAAAAAAAGAGCCTAATTTGGCTCTGATACCATGTTAGGGAAATAGCACAAGTTGTATTCCCAGGGGCCAAAGGCCACAATATATAGTACAGGTACAGGCAAATATACAGAAAGCCCCCTAACAGGTGGGGAAACTACAATATACACATATATACTCTAACACTCCTCATCTTCAGCGCAGGTCACTTCTACAGGTGCATTGGCTTACAGGAAGTTTCGGGTTGAGCAGTGACACCCCCAAGGCTCAACGGCTCCTAGCGATGTGGTATGCTTGTCTGATGATGAATGAAAGCAACGGAGGGAGGGATGGAGTAGATTAAAAGGGTGTTTGGTTGAGCTTTTAGGTTGGCTTTCTAGGCTTATAAGCCTAAGCTGAACCAAACAGCAAACTGTAATGCTGCGTTCGCACAGCCGAACGCGCTTATTTGCACGCACAGGTGAAGGTGCTTTCTGAGCTTCCCACCGATCGCACGCCCCCACTGCCCCTACCATTTACGCGAAATTACGGTCAAAGTGCCACTCCATATATGTACCGATCCATTGCTGAAAAACGACCTGTTTCTAGTCCGTTCCCTCATCCCCCCGCAGCTCGATATGGAGGATTTCAAGCAGGAGCTCGAACCCTAGCACCGCCCCGCCTTGGACCCTCCCCTCCGGTGCCGGTGGGCCGCAGCTGGCCGCCGCCGTCGCCCCCGCATCTCCGTATCTGGGCGGCGCACCTCTCCTCGCCCCCAAATCGCTTCCTCCTTCTCTCACCTGCGACCTAGATCTCGACCTGGTCCTCTAGCGGCGGCGCAACAGAGTAGCTCCTCCGGCAGACGTTTCTCCTCGCCTGGATTCTCCTGGTTGTCCGTCGCTACTGCTCCTCCACTCCCTGTTGGCTGGCTGCAACTGCTTCTTCATCCCGTGACCCCTTGTTGGATGGCTGCTCGGCGCTCGCCTGAACTGGATTTGCTGGCCGTCGCTGCTTCTCTCCTCCGTCTCGTGACTGGATTGGCTGGCCGCTGGATCCATGGAGTTGCTTGGAAGTCAGCTTTGTAAGGCAGCCCAGCGTGTACAGCCGCCGGCCGCATCGATTTAGCACTCCGAACTTGGCCGGCGCGCGCCGCCGGACGGCCGGAGAGGCTCCAGAGTACTAGATACAGACAGAGGCCCGACCTGCTGCAATATGTAGGAAAATTTCATTGCTTAGGAAAATTATTGCAATACGTAGAGCAATACGTAGACAAGGAACCGATGGAAAACAGATTTAATTTGTTGATTTTCGAACCTAGAATAATTCAAATATTAGTGAAATACGAATATACTAGGTTAATCCAATATAAAACATACTCTCAGCATTTAAGGACATTTCGGACTTTTCAACACTACCAGCTGACCAAACGATTTCAGATCTCACAGCAGCTTTCCAGTACAGCAGCTTTTCCACAGCCCACAGCCGACAGCTGCTTATTTGAAAGCCACAGCCCAACCAGACACCCTCTAAGCCCCCTTGAACAATCTGTCCCGGAATGGCCTATTATATTAACCCATTGATCTGGCTATGTTCCCGTGTCCTGTACGTGCATGGTAATGCCGGTCAACAAACCGATGTATAGGGTTTAATATGTATATACGTGCATGGTGCACATGACTGGTGTGTTTCTCTGGTTTTTAGATAACAGGCATAAATGCCCTGCTTTAACTTAATAAAGCACAAGGTTCACACAGAGTTATTACACGCGCTGCGGCATACAGCTTAGCCGAAAGTACGACACCACAACGAGGCCGGCATCCCCAAACACTCCGGACACACAACCTCATCATCATCACGTCAACTCCACCCGGCCTCCGGAATTAGCTTTGTCTTGGAGGTATGAGCGAGCAATAGAGTCCTCTAAGAGTGCCTGCGAGGGAGGTAACCTTTGCTTGTCTTGCTGTTTTGCCAAGTTTGACCATACCTGCAAGAACATTAGCATTTTGAAGATGACATCAGCAGGATGTTTAGGCACTTTACATTCAGTAGTAAATTTGTTGCGGGTAGTCCAGAGGGGCCAGCAGAGCGCCGCGAAAAGCACCCAGCTTATCCTGCGTTACTGGCCCGACAAGGATTGAAGAATAGCAAAAAATTGTGGAAAGCTGGCTGGGCACCAGCCGCACCCCAACAGCCGGCGAAGCACACTCCAGCACAGCTTAGCCAGGGAATAAGAGAAGAAAATATGAGACGCATCTTCTCGTTCTCCGTAGAGCACACAGGTCCCAAATGTGCCATGCGCTTGGCAAGTTGAGAACTCGAGGGTAAGCGATCTAAGACTAACTGCCAGAGAAAGATCTTTATTTTGAGCGGCAGATTCGCAGACCACGGATCTTTACTGTGAACGACCGTGGCCCCTTGAGCAAGCTTGCGATATACCGAGGCATCTGAAAACCTTCCCGGCGGTTCCAGAGCCCAGCAGATCACGTCGGGCCCCTCCCGGAGGGAAACCGGCCTAAGCTCCTCGGAGAGATCATCCCAAAGCGCAGCACTGAGATGGTCAAAGGTACGACTGAAGCTAATTCCCTCCCCCTCCAACGCATCGGCAACCAAGATGTTAGGGCTTGAAGATATCGCAAAGAGGCGAGGGAACCGGTCCCGGAGGGGGCATCACCAACCCACCAGTCTGTCCAGAAGTAAGTTCTAGCCCCGTCTCGGACTACATGACGGGCTCCCAACTTGAAAAGGTTTTTGATTTTATGCAAACTTTGCCAAAACTGCGAGCCACCGCGGCTCGTAGAGGCAAAGATGTTGGAGGCCTCCGGATACTTGGCTTTAACAATAGCACACCAAAGCGACTCATCATCCTGGTAGGCATTGCTTTTGAATCAGAAACATGAAAAATGTGAAGGGGTGGGGGGTTTGTTTTAAATTAAAACCCATCAGATTACTTCTAAACGTGTGTTGAAATTATAACAATATTTCACCATTGTGTTTCTGTTCACCATATCTACAAAAAAGATCTCATATAAACATATTCAAATGAATATATTTTAAAAGTAATTTTGTACTATGAATTTGCTTTTGTATCCCATAGACAAAAGCAATTTTCTACAATAAACTTGATTTTTTATCACATACATGAAAAAATGTGAGGAAGAGAGGGCCTTGTTTTTAATCCATGCAATAGACAACTAGTGTGCTTTGTGAGAGAAAATAGTGTTTGTTTTGCAATGTTGTCTACTGATATACATAGTCGCTATTCTAGAAAAAGCAACGTTTTGGATGAAAAAGCAAGGTTTTGTTCACCAGATCGTCAAAACAAGATCTCATATAGATATATTCAGATAAATATTTTTTAAAGCAACTTCGTATTATAAATTTGCTTTTCTATCACAAAAGCAAAAGCAACTTTTTGTTATTTAAGTTGCTTTTCAAAAATAATTATCAGAATATTTCCATATGGGATCTTGTTTCGAAGATCTCGGTGCGTGGAACACGGAAGTGAAAGCGGATTGGACTTTGGACACTCGAGTTAAAAATTATGCAACTTTTAAAAATCTAGAATATATTCACATGTTGCTGACGTCATCTATCTTGTTTATATCTAGTGTCTACTTCCGACAACGTTCGTGCGCTCGCGGAAGCCAAAAGCGCACGCGCGCCACGAATCAATTGGGAAATGCCTTTGTGAACCGTGGCTGGCCTAATGGGCTGCTTCCGAAAGCACAAGGCCCAAGCGATGGAACATGCGCACAACCAACCAGATCACACCCCGAAGAACAGTTGCAAGGTGGGTGCCTCCACCTGATGGTATTGCCAAGCTGAACGTTGATGGAGTTGTTGCAATGTCTGAAATAAAGGGAGCTGTAGAGGTGGTATGTCGAGACAGCAGGGGCAATTTTCTGGGAGCCTCGGCGATTGTTTTTTACGGGATTGTTGCTCCCGAGGAGTTGGAAGCTTTGGCGTGCACAGAGGGCCTTTCCTTGGCGGATGGCCTGCATCACCAACACCTGTTGCTCGCTACTGATTGTCTGAACGTAGTGAATCAAGTTAAAGAAGGATTGGACAATGGCAAGGATGGGATGATAATCAAGGAGATTAGAAGAAGAAGAAGAAGAAATTTCCAGATGGCTACTATTAGCCATGAACGGCGTGAAGCGAACTTGGAGGCACATCGCCTAGCTTGAACTGCTACTTCTATGGATTTAGGTAGACATGTGTGGTTCAATCGCCCATCTAATCTGGGTTCTCCTATAAACATTATAAACATTATTGATTAATAAAGCTTCACTATTTCGCTAAAAAAACCAATCAGATCACACAATCGCTAAAGAAAGATCAGACTTGCCCATCCAAGGACTTCAGTTCGTGGCTGGAGACCCTGTCACGCAACGCGCCCGCTGAAGCCTGGGTCCGTCGGAGATGCGCGGCACGGTGAGTATCATTTATTTTTCTTCACAAGACGAAATTAACACATTATTATAGAAATACATCAGCAAAGAACAATACTGCAAATAGAATAAAAATGTACTACCAAGCTTTATGTCTCAAAAACACAAATTTGTGGAAACCTTGACTCTAGGAAAGAAAATAAAATAAAAAGTCTAGCTAAATTGAAACTAGCGTCGGAACATATGGAATTACATCAAAGCCATGGAGTGTTCTTCTTGGGTACTCAACAATGTCGTCGTCTGGACGGTGATACTTCAACCCATCCATACTAACCATGCCGTCGTAACTCAGCCCATGACTTTGTCCATGGTAGGGAAAGAGATAGTGGGTTCCAGCAGCATGGAGTAGCATTGTGCCATCAACTGACACGGTTATTGGACGAAGAACCTGTAGCCCAGAAAACACTGCAGGGGCCTCGATGACGTGACGCCGCTCCCATCGTGGCGTGTTCATGGCGTCGCCGGCGTCCTCCAGGGCGCTGCACGTCCACATCTCGACCGAGTTGGAGTGAGAGGCCGGATTAGTCACGCACAACCACAGCTCCCCGCGCAGCTCGGCGAAGCTGGACGCCGCGTAGTCCATCCTCCTCCTCGTGTTACTGCAGGGAGGCGCCGGCATGATGCTTAACGACTCGTCTTCAAGGCTGAAGCGGACGAAACCCGGGGCCTGGTGGTGGTCGCCGAGAACCGACTCGTCTACGGTGAAGAGCAGCGATCCCTTGAAGAAGGTCGCCGTTCGCCCTGGTATGACGGGGTACGGCGGTGGCGCCGCCGTCTCCCGCCATTCCCCCGTTCCGACGGTGAACACCTCCGCACCGAGCTCGTAGCTGTAGCCGACCCTGCGGATCTTGTCCAGGGAGCGGTAGAAAAAACGAGCGACCTTGTATGTCCCGGTTCGCTGGTCGTGGCCGAGGCCGAACGCCTGGTAGCCCATGAAGTAAGCGGGGAGCCGAGGTGGCGCGGCGGCACGCGGGCTCAGGGGAAGCGCGAGGACGCGGCCTGTGGCCGGATTGTGCAAGCGCACGCCGGCGTCGGTAGGTGCCAGCACCAGCCCATCGCAGTGCGCGAGGTCGTGCGCCGCCTCCTGCCTGGCGGGGAAGAAGGAGTGGCCGGACATGGCGTCTACGAGGGTGGCGGCGCCCTGGCTCCCCTGCCATCGGTAGAGCCCAGCAGCGGTTACCTTGCCGTCGCTTGCTTCGATCTGCGGCACGATCAGCACGCACGGCTCCTCCATTGCCCTAGCTAGATTATATTTGGTACGTGTATATACGATGAGATCGGTCGGGGTATATAATATGGACGGTGCAATCGAGTAGCTGTACGGATCGAGTTGTTGGTCTTCGACTACTCATGCAAGTTTGCAGAGCAAGGTTCGGATCTCTAAAATCAGCAGGATCGTTAGAAAAGGAAGAAACCTGTACACAGTTTCCAAACTAAATAAACCTGTTTTTTTTGGGCAAATAGCTCACATGCGACGTTTTTTCAGCGAATTGGAAGGAGTGCGACATATTTGGACTGAATAGCTCCCATGCGACACATCTGAACGCGTAAATAGCTCTCATGCGACATGGCCCTTGAACGCTCGTTAGCTGTTAGGTTGGGGTTACCGTTAGGCTGGAGTGACCGTTTGGAACATTGGACCCACCACTTATCCACGTACGCACGTTGTGGGACCCACCTCAGCGCAGCTAGAAATCAACCGCGCCCGTGCCCGACCGCGCTCGACGCCGCGCCCGCCATTGCTTCCCCTTTCCTCTGTCTTCTCCCGCGACGACGCGCACCGATGTCTAGCTCCTCCGCCTCGCAGTCAAGATGGCCAAAGTATGGCGCAGTGCCGCTGACTCGGTGTCCTAAATGCCCACGCCCAGAGCCCCTTAAACGGTGGGTGACCAAGACGGATGAGAATGGCAATCTCGGGCGCGAGTTTGTCAAATGCCCGAACAAAACACAGGAAGGAAGGGATGGCAAGGTTAGATCTCAGTTCTTTCGCATCCAATTGCTCTGATTTCTCCCCAATTCGAGTTTTCTCGGCAAATCTTTGATTTAGGGTTCATGTTTCCGTTTTCAGATCTTGAAGAACTGTACCCATTTCGAGTGGATGGATATATATCTTGAGAGGCTTAGAAGGGAGGGCTACCTTGATTCCAACGGGGCCGCAACCTGGGAGCTCAATTGGGGGCCGTCGCTTGGTGTGCAGAATTTGGATTTGGGGAGCTCGTCCGCCCCGGACAGAGACGTGCCGACGACGAGTAATGCGTGCAATCGTGCAGTGTCCGCAGAGTGCGAACTGAACCAGGAACTGAAGAAGATCAAGAAGCATCTGAAGCAGATGATCGATCTGCAGAAGCAAGCAAATTTGATGGCAGCTGGATTTTATTGTGCTATCATTGCTCTGTTTTTGTTTTACATGTTGTTTATCCGTCGTTAGGGCAGAGGACGCGATGTGTGCGCCATGCCAAGTTCATGTAACTTAATCGAATTGAAACGAAATTGTTCGGGCCAGTTGTTCTTCAGTTAAAAGTTCAGAAGACAGTTCTTCAGTGAACTTCAGTCGACAGTGTTGTTTTCAAAAAAAAAACGTTATGGGCTGCCAGATTAGTTGTTGGGCTGTGAGTAAACGGGCCCGTGAGTAAACATGCCAACAGTTCATAGCAATGTTTTTTTTAGGACGAAGAGATGATGGGCCTTGATAATCTACCCAGATCCGACCAGAAAAGGCCCACGCCCGTATGGGCACTCTTTTTTAATAGCATAGAGGCACACATGTGTAGAAAAAATGCTTGGTTTATTCCTTAAAAATAAATTTTTGCGTAGAGGCACACATAGAGGCAAATGCACATATATTTTCTTGTTTTAGCTTGGTGTAACACATTTTTCTTAGAGGCAAACTTATGTACTTGTTTTAGCTTGTTGTAACAAATGTTGCTTCGGCTAAAAGGTAGCTCATGTTTTACTTTTTCCCTTGTTACTTGCTTGGCAAAAGGAAAAAATGACACATAATATAGTAGCATCACACATAAAACATAGTAGCATCACACACTAGTAGCACTTAATAATTAACCTTACATAATATATAGTAGCACGGGCAGTAGCGCATGCACTTACTAACCTTACACAAGCCCGATATATATGGGCATCATCTTACAAGGAAATAAAGTAGGGGCTATATGCGCAAGCAAACGACTAATAACTAGAGGAAATAAAGTAGATAGGGGCATATATGCCCAAGCAAACGACTAACAAGGAAATAAACGACATTAAACAGAAATAAAACGACACGGTACAGCTCCTCCTTCTCCTTCTCCTTGGCTCCTCCGTCGGCCGGGGTGGCTCACCCCTCACTCGTCGTCGTCCTCCTCCATGTTGTAGGGGAGGGAGTGAATGCGGCCTTGGAAGCGGTAGATGTCGGTGAAGTTGGTGTAGATGTTGAAGTTGGTGAATGCGATGAACTCGCATCCAAAAAAGAACACCTGCCCAAGGAGGTGGTAAGCGTCGAAGCTGTTGGTGAAGACAACGTAGTGGCCGATGACGAGACGGTTCCGGCCGGAACCGTCGAAGAAGTCCTCGATCCGGAACATGCGCGGGGAGCCCGGGGGAAGGTGGCGGTAGCCCGACGAGAGGAAGTATTGCGCAAACTCCCTTGCGCCCCTCCACCTCGAGAAGGCCCAGATGCGGAGCTGGTTCTCGACGATGACACCGGGCGGGTACTGCCACTCGGGGGTGGCTGCAGGGCGCTGGAACGTAGGCCCGTTGTACTGCATGGTGGCTAGCTATGGAGGGAGAAGAGGAAGGATGTGGCTTGACGAAGGAGGGCTATGCGGCTTGTGAGATGAGTGTGAGAGAAGAGGAAGAAGAGAGGGCCTTATAAAGAGACGGGCACACACGAAGGAGCGGTGGCGTTTCTTATCCATCGACGTGGCCGTGGTGTATTTAGTGCGATACGTGAAAAGATGCGCGCGGCGGCCGGCCGGAGGGCGGCGTATAGACTGCGACGCGGGCGGCGGCCAGCATTGATGTGCACGCGTGTACACGCGCACGCGGGCGGGCATGCATCGAAGAGACGACAGAGACACGGGCTGAATCGACGCATCGCAAAAAATAGCGCTGGTACGATGCTTTTCCTCCATCGAGGTGTGCAGGCTACGTCGAGGGGAGTGGCTGCGGCATGCATGCAACGTCTGCATGTGAACGGGACCCACCAGTCAGTTGGTGCATGCAGTTACACAGAAAACAAACGGAGGCGCGCGCTCCACGCACCGCTAGCCAATCAGAGGGCAGAACCACCGAGCACGCGGATCGTGTGTGACTTGCGCAAGATCTGAACCATCCACGAAGAGCGATCAACGGCTGAGACGCTTCAAACCACGTACGCAAACCACGTACGCTTCAAACCACGTACGCTTCAAACCACGTACGCTTCAATCCACGTACGCAAATTCAAAAAAAGCTACTAGTCAACTTACGCATTGATCCATGTGTGTGATGCAAAATACGCAAATTCAAAAAACTATGCAATTTTGTACGCATAGCAAGACTAGGGTTTAGTTTAGAGGTGTTTTGAGGAGCTACTAAGGTTTAGATGTGTTTTGTATTCTCCATATATTACCAAATTCTTTCAAAACAGAATGCTTTCGAATATAACAGATATGAGCAGCAATAGTGTTTGGTTTAGCGGTGTTTTGAGGAGCTAGTAACGTTAGGTAATTTAGAGGGGTTTGCCGCAGAATAATAATCGGTATATAACACATGAAATATAGCCCGACTCAACACATAGATATATAGCCCGATATGAGCATCTACTAGGTGTTTGGTTTAGAGGGGTTTTGAGCAGCTACTAGAGTTAGGTTAAGACGGTTTTGAGCAGCTACTAGGGTTAGGTTAAGAGGGGTTTTCTCTATATTACTAAATTTTAGTATCTTGTCCAAATTTTGGCCGAAATTGAAATATGATGCTAAATTCAACTTTGTACTTTTGTATGTTTGTTTGAGCTTACTAAGTTGTCTTTAATGTACAACACTTCCCATGGTTGCCCTGATCTATTTTGTGAGACACAACTCATCGTTGTCGGAAACGTGATAGAAATGGCCTCCAAAGCTTGGGGAAAGGACCCCATTTCTAACAACTTTTTTTTTCGACCTTGTCCAAATGTCCTCCAAAGCTAGGAGATGTTAGTATATGACATTATAAGACAATGTGCATTGGTTTTCCATTTTTTTGATATTTTTTGAATATTTTGTGATTATTTCAAATTTGGTCAAAGCCAAGTTTGACCAACATTTAAACAAGTTTTACACACCAAATTGGAAAAGTAAGCTTGGATCCTTCTTAGTTACACCAAAATGAACCTTTTGTGAGGTTTTGAAAGATTTCATTTTCAAAACCTTAAACCACCTCTCTTCACATATGAGAGTTCATAGTTTGAGATGTGTGATTTCACACCACATTGCCATATATTTTGTTTGAATGTACCTAGACCTTGTTTATCAATTGGAGATGTTAGTATATGACATTATAAGACAATGTGCACTGGTTTTCCATTTTTTTGATATTTTTTGAATATTTTGTGATTATTTCAAATTTGGTCAAAGCCAAGTTTGACCAACATTTAAACAAGTTTTACACACCAAATTGGAAAAGTAAGCTTGGATCCTTCTTAGTTACACCAAAATGAACCTTTTGTGAGGTTTTGAAAGATTTCATTTTCAAAACCTTAAACCACCTCTCTTCACATATGAGAGTTCATAGTTTGAGATGTGTGATTTCACACCACATTGCCATATATTTTGTTTGAATGTACCTAGACCTTGTTTATCAATTGGAGATGTTAGTATATGACATTATAAGACAATGTGCATTGGTTTTCCATTTTTTTGATATTTTTTGAATATTTTGTGATTATTTCAAATTTGGTCAAAGCCAAGTTTGACCAACATTTAAACAAGTTTTACACACCAAATTGGAAAAGTAAGCTTGGATCCTTCTTAGTTACACCAAAATGAACCTTTTGTGAGGTTTTGAAAGATTTCATTTTCAAAACCTTAAACCACCTCTCTTCAACCTTGACTTCATACGGCAGAGTTCTGCCGATATCACATCTTATGAATGAACAGAGAGCTTGAATGTGTATATAACTTTTTTATAAGATCCAAAAGGTAGTATATGACATTATAAGACAATGTGCACTGGTTTTCCATTTTTTTGATATTTTTTGAATATTTTGTGATTATTTCAAATTTGGTCAAACCCTAAGTTTGACCAACATTTAAACAAATTTTACACACCAAATTTTAAAAGTAAGCCTTGATCCTTCTTAGTCACACTAAAATGAACCTATTGTGAGGTTTGGGGATGATTTAGAGAAGATGAAAAAAAAAGTTGCTTAGAAATGAGGGTGTTTACCCTACCTTTGGGGGTCATTTGAAACACACTTTTGATGACTAGGAGTCTAACTTAACAAAAGGACTCAGAATGATCAGATAACATACATAATTGAGTTGAGGTGGCATTGAAACATCAAACCCGAGTCAAAAGTTCAACTTCAGTCCAAATTTGAATTTCAACCGAAATTTGAATTTAACGAAATTTGAATTTCAGTTTGAAAACAATAACCAAACTATTATTACATGCCATACATAGTGCCCAACAAATATTATTACATGCCATAAATAGTGTCCAACAAATATTATTACATGCCCAACAGTTTTGAATTTCAGTTCTATTTCTTCCGACCACGCCGTGTACCCTTCTTCGCCTTAGCATTTCTGGTTTTGGGTTGCACTGCACCCACAAGTTCACTGATCATCTTGGTTTTCTTCACTGGAGTCGACTGAAACTGGAAAGTAGGTTCAGTGTGCACCATTTCTTCAGTTTCTTCAGTGTCGACAGTGTCGACAGTGTGCACCATTTCTTCAGTTTCTTCAGTGTCGACAGTGTCGACAGTGTGCACCTCCATTTCTTCAGTTTCGACAGTGTCGACAGTGTGCATTTCGAATGCAGTTTCTTCAGTTTCAGTGACACCAGCTGCAGTTTCTTCAGTTTCAGTGCCAAATTGTTGCCACTCACTTCTCTTCCTTCTGCAGCCACTGACTCTTGCTCTTTTTGTTGGCCAACACTGTTCAACAACAAGAGGCTGACTTGGAGCCTTCCTCCTGAAAACAACAAAGCACAATATGAAAAAAACACAAAAATAAGCACAATATGAAAAAAAACACAAATAAGCACATACTGTCTAGGCTTAGGAGCAGAGAAAATGCAGTGTCTAGATCCCTCTCTGTGCCCAAGTATTTGGCACCGCTTGCATCTATTTTTGCTACCCTTTTGAACCCTTTTTGGCTTTCCATCTTTCTTGTCCTTGCCCTTCTTACTACTCCCACCTTTTTCAAACCATGCCTTGAATCTACTCTGTTTAGGTCTGCCTGCCTTTCTTTTTGTAAGAGGAGGACACATGGAAAATTCAAGTGGCTTTTCTGGCCACTGTGACTGATCTGTAAGAGGTGGGATTGGAGTTGCATATGCAGCTTTGAATTTTGCTACCGAATAATATTCATGCAGATATGGATGCATGTTTAACTTGGGCTGTGAGGCTAAGAATAGAATGGCATGCTCGCATGGTTTACCAGTGTGTTGCCACTCGAGGCAACTGCAATCATGTTTATCAGTGTCAACAACATGCCTCCTTCCAGTCTTGTTGTCTCTAACTTCAGCACCCCACAGTGATGATTTTTCAACAGACAAATGTGTAAGACTTCTGCTTCTGTTGACCACCTGTTGCACCACTGCTGGAAGTTTATCACCTTGCAGACAATCACCAATCTTTTTTCTCAATTCCCACATCCTCATGAGCATGATCCTGATTTGGTCAACCATGTCATGCACAGGCAAATCTTTTAGCTCCTTCACCTTGTTGTTGAAACTTTCTGCCAAATTGTTGTTGATATGATCACACTTGATGGCAGTGTTGAATCCTGACCTGTACCATAATAAAGAATGGTAGGTGTTCAACCATGTACCAAACTCCTCGCATGTTGCCATTACCTTACCAAGATGATATGAATGTGTCTGTTTAGTGTAAGATCTTGCTGCTGGCCACATTCTCCCAAATTCATCTCCTCTGAACTTTTTTATCAAATTCATCCACAAATGGCCAAAGCACTCCCTCTGCTCAGCATGTGGGAACACATTTTTAACTGCATTTTCAAGACCTTTGCATGCATCTGTGTGTATTGCCAAAGGTGACACTGGCCCTAAGCTTCTTTTCAGCTGCATCATGAACCATGTCCATGAAGCCTCTGTCTCTGACTGAAATAAGCCAACAGCAACAGGAAACATCCAGTTGTGTCCATCTAGAGCATTGCATGCTGCCAACTGACCATTCCATTTCCCTGTCAAAAATGATGAGTCTATGCTCAAATATGGACGACATCCTGCTTTGAAGCCATCAATGCAAGGTTTTAAAGCCATAAAGAATTTGGAGAAATAAACCTTGCCATCCTCTGATATCTCTGTATCTATCTCCACAACACTGCCAGGTGACCTTTTCTCCACCTCTGCTTGGAAATTGTAAAGCATCCTAAATGTGTTTGCCCAATCACCATACAAATTCTTCATTGCCCTTTGTTTAGCCTTCCACACTGTGGTATAATTCAGTTTAATGGGGTACAACTTTTCCAAGTCTACTTTCAGTCTTTTGGCAGTAGTGTTTGGTGTTTTAGCCAATATTGGAGTTATCTTTTCTGCAACCCAAATCTGTGATGTCATGCTTGATACTTTTTGTGAAGTTGTAAGACAAGTATGTTCATGAGGGATTTGGTTAACCCTGACTGTACTTCCATCAGGCTGCACTCTAGCAGATATGTACCACTTGCAAGGTCTCACACCACTACCATCAAAACCTCTGCACTTAGCATAAAACTTCTTTCTATCAGTCCAAACTGTCTTGGCATCAAACTGATGTCTGACTGCATAAGTCTTGAAAGACAACCTGAACTCATCCATGTTTGGCCACAACTTTCCCACTTGAATGACAGGGTTTTCCTTGTCATACACATGCACCAGCTCATCAGTATGTGCATCATCTACATAATCTGCAGCATCTTCCATCAACTGTTCATCTACATCTTCACAAAATTCTCTGTCAGAATTATCACTACCTTCCTCCCTCTCCTCCTCCTCCTCTCTCTCATCGACTGGAATGCCAAATAGTTTGGCCATCTCAGTGTCAGCAATTGGTGCAATAACCAAATCAGTATGCTCCTCCAATTCAACTGCATTCCAATCAACAACAGCAACATTTTGCTCTTGTGCATCTGCATTAGCCTCATCGGCTATTACTGTCACATCTGTAATAATGGGAACAATCTGCCTATGTGCAGTCCAATCAGCATCTGCCTTCTGCATTGCCAAGTGTGAAGGCACATAACCCACCTTCGAATCAGTATGCAGATCAACGAGTTCAGCAAAAAAATCAACTCTGAGGCTTACCCAGCCCTCTTGCCTATCGATTTCATCAATAATGTGCTCACCATCTTCAATTCTGACATACTCTCCTTTGAAATCATCATACCGCAACAGTGAAACCTCCTGCTCTGGACCCCAAACCACAGTTTCCCCAATTTTCTCCACCAATTTCCTCACCGCCTTCTCTTCCATCTTCTGTAATTCAGTGGGATCAATCTCTGCACAATCAACCTCCCATTTCACAACTGTGTCTCTCTCGATGGTCTCCATGCTACCATCAACTAATTTTGCCGTTGATGGAAAGAAAGTCACCGCATATTCAAAGGTTCGAGCAGCATCCTCGCTCGATCTGACCACGGGCACAGGGTCGACGAGCTCGTTCTCGATCTGACGACGGGCACCGGGTCGACGAACTCCTCTCACCGGGAGGCCCCCTCTCACCTTCTATCGATTACAAAGAAGCAAAACAGAGGCACGAGCTTAGATCCAGGCGGACGGGATTGGGGGGCGGATTGAGAGTAGAGCTACGAATTCACTAACCATGAAGGCCGCCGCCGATTAAGGGGTTCCGCAGCCGCCGAGGAAGAGGGCTCCGCCGCCGCCGAGGAAGAGGACTTCGCCGCCGCTGAGACAGAGGGCTCCGCCGCCGCCGCCGTCGCCGCCAACGCGGAGCTGAAGAATGGTGCGCGGGAAGGCTCGGACAGTTCAGGTCGTGGGCGGGCGGGCACGGTCCTAATTAATTTGATTGGTGTTGTGCTAATTAATTTGGGCATGTCTTAGCGCTAATTAAACAAGTCGACGACCGGTTTAATGCCTGTGTCGCATGTGGGCTATTTACGCGCTAAGAATCGTCGCATGGGAGCTATTCTCTCCAAATATGTCGCACTGCGTCCAATTCAATGGAAAAACGTCGCACAGGAGCTATTGGCCCGTTTTTTTTGTTGAGAATCATCCGGCCTCTTTTTTTTTTCTTTTTTTCTCTTTTCAAAATGTGGTATACCCTTGCCTCCGCATCAAGTGATGCACATGGACTTTTATTACACTAGGTAATTAGTCCATGCGTTGCAACGGGGACATAAATATTTTAATGGTTCCACTAATCACATCAAATATGTAACTTCAGAGTTACAAGGTGTCTCTCTCAAAAAAAAAGTTGCAAGGTGTCAAGCTGAATACTTGTATGTTGCCACATAATAATTAACAAAAATATAGGCTGACATACTAATCAAATCACAAGAATAATGATCCACAAAAAATAATCAGCAAAAATTAAACAAAGTCAATAAAATAATTTACTCCCTCCGTCCCAAAAGGATGTCACAAATTTGTCAAAATTTGGATGTATCTATATACTAAATAGTGTCTACATACATTCAAATTTAAATAAATCCGTGACATCCTTTTTGGGACGGAGGAAGTAGAATTTTTAAGGCTTGTTTAAACCCTTATTAATTATCTCCCTCTATCCCAAATATAAGGCCCGTTATTTTTATGCTAATCTTTGATACTCGACTTTGACCACTAATATATAATAAATTAGATGGACTGGAAATTTATAAATGGTACCATTGGATTCGTCTTGCAAAATTATTTCATTTTATATATCTTTATATTAATTTTGTTGATATATTATAAGTATAAATCATGGTCAAAGTTTTACGTCGTTGACCAACAAAATTATAGGGTGCCTCATATTTTGGGAAGGAGGGAGTACAAAATAGTACGGAGTCTTAAAACAGAAGAAAAAAAGAGTTCCGCATCTGTCATGGAAATACCCAACGGGTAGACCTAGTGACGTGGGGTAGACGACTCGACCATGATGACCTATTAACCCCGAAGTTGATTATATATCAGGAAGCCCATGCGGCAGGAGAAGGCCCAAGTCGAATGATCCAAGAGACCAAGTGCAACCCGGTGCCTACCAACTTGGAGTGGACAACACCCTAAGCTTAGTCGTGTTAGTCTAGGATTCCAAACCTAAACCGACTCAAACTTTCCTTGTCAGTCCTAGGCGCCCTTAGGGCAGAGGCAAGGATCATAGTTTTTACCACCGCTTGGGCTATGATCCTCAAGCTAGATACACCTCAACTCACCGCCTAAGCTTCTAAGCCCACAACGAACTTGTAAAACCTCCATATTGGACATCAGTGATTTATAGCAGGAGTAGGACTCCTCCACCGACTGGGACCTGAACCTTTGTACGTGTGTGCCAATCTTGTCCAATTAGACTCCGCCAACACATTGCTCTTCTATCATCTACGTAAGCCACCCCTAAGGCTACTATGTCAAGAGAACACCCGCAACCCAGCCACCATCAAGGATACATAGCTAGAGGGGTAGGGCTCAACGCCGCTGCCATCGCCATCTTACGCACCTGATCCTTATCCATCGGCTTCCCCTAGGGAATCTTTTTGTGCCACAATGGGCTAGACTGGGTGTTCTCGTCCGTTACGATGGGATATACTCTTCTTACTGTGAATGATGGCCTTGATCATTATGTAATTCCCATTGCAATATCGTAGTACTCCGTCGATTAGTTCTATCTATCTACGGACTAGCCCATATTCCATACGTACGGTGCAAGAACACACAACAGACGATTTAGGATTTATGTCTCCTCTGCTTTTGTGCCCAGTTTACCCTATCCCGAGCATCGGCGTGCACAACGAATGGGAGTGGTCTCCAAAACCTCTCGCTCTTGTGAAGTGCTTCGCCCGAGCCGTGTTCTTTATTAGGGGGCATCTACCATCAATCAGACGATGTTGCGTACCACCGTTTTCAACACCCATGTATTTTGACAAATTTCCGCCAACGTTGTCAACAACGCTACCGTTGAGCCAACGACTACTTTACCACACTACATGCGATGTATACCTATCTACTCTTTAGTTATGAAGATGTTGTTACGTATGCACTGGCTATTATTCATGATGTTTAATAAATCTAGTACGTTGGAGTTAAATGTGACGGTAGCTGTTTTAAGTTCTGATTTACATTTTAAAACTAATCATGGACTTGCCTAATTATTCAACACTATGTGAATTGCGCAATTTTTTATGCAAGAACAGTCACTTATTAGCTTCCCAGAACTTTTATTAACAACATATTCATTTTAAGAGGTAAATTTTTTTTGAGAGAATTTTAGAGGTAAATGATAATAGTGGCAAATGGACACCATGCAAATTGAAAGGGCAGACATATTGGGCTAATGGGCTTCCTTGTTTTTTGTTTTGGACTCTTGTGTGAAACCTACCAGGTTTATTTAGATTGGAAAATTTGTCTAAAAAAAGGTTTGGAAACTGTGTACAGGTTTCTTCCGTTTCTAACGATCCGAAGCTTGGGCTGGAAATTTGCATGTGTAAATACGATTCGAAGCCCAATAAGTCGACACATAGAGCTTTTCAATCTTACCGTCCATATATATACCGACCGACCTCATCGTGTATATACAACAATCTCTTCTCTACTATATAACGCGGCCTAACGACCGTACGCATCGTACGTCGGGCGCACGCGTTCGCGAAAAAAAGCAAGCGTTCGCAACACAAAACCGAAGTCAATACGTGATCGCTAAAAAGACCGAACAATGGTAGCCATCGCTAAACCAACAACTCGCTAAAGAAACCAACACCCGTGTGCGCCGAGTGGCCCAAGCCAACCCCCGCCCAATCGGTGCCTCTCTCTTCCGGAAGAGGAGCTCACGTCGGGGAGTCGCGGCAAGAGCTGGCCCCTGGCCGACCTATGGTTTGGGAGCAGAGGAGGCGAGGGGAGCCAAGCGGGGCGACCGAAGGCAGGGGCTCACCGGTGTCGGGTGTTGCTGGCGCAGAGGCGGCGTCGTAGAGAGGCGGAGCAACACGGAGGGAAGCCAGGCGCGTGGGAGAGAGGAGAGGCCTGCGGAGGCTGTCGGGAGGCTCACCGGGAAAGCGGTAAGGTGGCGGCGCTGGTGTGCGAGGCAGTGGGCGACGCCCACGCCAGGCGGGCGAGAGGTGGTGCTGTGCAAAGAGCTGAGAGAAGAGGAGGTCGGCGGGGGGAGAGAGAGTGGCGTCGTGGTGGTCCCACTGGCAACCTACGGGAGGAGGACGGAGAGCTGAGGCGGAGGAGGGCGAGGCGGCCGCGTGTAGGAAGGCTTAGTGGCGGAGCAGGGCTCCAGCGCGCATGAGCAGAAGCCTGGCGGCGGCGTCGTCCATCCAGTGGGAGGAGAGAGCGATGGAAGGAGACTGGGCCTGGGTTGACTGTGTCTGTTTAGGCTTAGATGGACTGGGTGGGCTGGCTACTTAGTGGGATTAGGGAAAGAAGGAGCCGGGGCTGGATGTTCGGTGTGTTTCACCTTTTTTTTATGTCTTCAATTTATTTTCAACAAATAGAAAAAAAGGGTATGAGGATTTAACGGAGATTCAAATACTTTGGAGTTTAGAACAGGAATATCAATTTGTATCTTGGCTTTATCTCTGTCTGTGTCGAAATGTTTGGTTCACTATTTTACTTACAAAAAAAACTGTGGAACCCTCGTCCTTTTCAAAAAAAATCATCTTGGGTTATAAATAGAGTCGTCCGTCCACTATCCGGTGTTTCCAGCAGTAAGGTTTAAATTTCGATGACAAAGAAATTTTATCCCCACTGAAATATACAATATTTAGAAAATTTCAAAATTTATTTTAGAATTGTTTCTTCCAGTTTTAATCAAGTTTAAACAAAATTGTCATAATTAGGTGGAAAATATTTTTGAAACCACAAAAATACCCGATATTTCAATTTTTTGCTTGAGATTGTGAACCATGTGCTGGACCTCTAGAGGTATACAACTGTAAAATCAAACATTTTTTTCTTTGTTGTAACATATGGATACATTAAATTTTCCCGTTACAACGCACAGACGTTTGTGCTATTTGAATAATTTGCTGTAGAAACCCGTTGCGTAGCACGGGCATTTTGCTAGTATATTATAATCGAGCTAGGGCAAAGGATGAGCCGTGCGTGCGGATCGTGCCACAGATCGAACCGAACGCCGGCAAGGTCACCGCTGCAGGCGGCCACTCCTTCTTCCCCGCCGGTCAGGAAGCGGCACACGGGTAGGTGCTGGCGCCGCCGACGTCAGAGGCCGCGTCCTCATGCTTCCCCTGAGCCCGCGTCATGCCAGGGCGAACGACCACCTTCTTCATCCCACGGCAATGCACGAGGACGACCGGATCGGATCGGCGAATTTGATCCCGACCGATTCCTTGGTACAGCTACGTGACAGCCTCACGATCGAGAAAAAAGGTACTCCCTCCGTTCCTATTTAGTTGACTTAAATTTGTTACGAGTGTATTTTGACATGATATGTATGTACCTAGAGAAAACGGTGTCAACTAATTAGGAACGGAGGGAGTAAGCGTGAATAATATGACTGGTCGTCAGAATTATGAGATCAACGAGATCGGTGAGGTAGAGCGGCTAAGAGATTTTGCGATTCTACCACTAGTGGAAAACGACCCTTTTGTCCCGGTCCAGAGGGCCTTTAGTACCGGTTGCGCAACCGGGACTGCGCAATCGGGACTAAGGCCCAAACCTTTAGTCCCGGTTGTGTTACGAACCGGGACTAAAGGGTCTCCACGTGGCCGCTGCCGAGGGCCCCGGGTCGAAGACCCTTTAGTCCCGGTTGGTGTACGAACCGGGACTAAAGGTCTACACGCTGGGTTTTCGAGTTTAGGGGTTCTTTTACTGTTTTTCGTTTTATTTTTTTTCATTATTGTTTTCCTTTTTAGGGTTAAGATTTTGCATTCAATTCGACGGTATTACATATATACACAAAGAAGCAACCATTACACAACATCTTCATAAATATAAGATCAAAGTGTAACCAATTTCTTCGTCCTTGCAGTCGAACCTATTACACACATATATATATATATATATATATATATATATATATATATATATATATATATATATAGGGTGGGACTATTCTGCACAACCCCTTAAGTGTTTGCTGAATAACTATTCAGCACAACTCCCCAAACTACAGACTTTCCTAACCCGAACAGGCCCCATCCTAATCACTTCTTCCCCCGCACCCACCCCAACCCACGTGCTCCCCTCGATCCAACTCAACTTCCCACCCCGGCCTGATCCACCTTCGCACCGCCGGCATCCTGCCAGGGCGCGGGACCCACTATCGGCCGGCCGCACTCCTCCTCCGCGCGTAGCACTCCTCCTCCGCGCGCCCCAGCCGCACTCCTCATCCGCGCACCACCGGCCGTACTCCTCCTCCACGCCCCGCGCTGGGAGGCCATCTGATCCCCACCGCACGCCGCCAGGGAGGGGTCCCGACCTCCACCGTACTCTGCTCGGGAGAGCCCCTACTCGTCGACGGGAGGTCCGCACGCGCCGCCCCGGCGACCTCCAACCGCGGCCCGTCTCCCCGGCACGCTCACCCCGCAGCGACCGTGCCCACCGCGCGCCCGGCGACCTCCAGCACGCCGCCACCTCGCGCGCACCCGGCGGCTGAGTCCCCGATCCCCTGCATCGCGTGCACCCGGCGGAGGAGCTCCCCGCCCCCTGCATCGCGTGCCGCGCGGCCGAGCTCCCCATCCTTGTATCTCGTCCCAGCGACGGAGCGCCCCATCCCTTGCATCTCGCGCCCGGCGGCAGAGCCTGCCTCCTCCCTAGCTTTCCCGGCACCGACGAGCGCGGCACCAGTTCTCCACACCGTTTGGCCGCTCGATCCATTGACAGGAGCTCAGTTCTTCTCCCAAGTTCAGAGAACTTGTGTTTTCGTTCGGTACATATTCAGTAGTTCAGGTTTGATCGATGGAAGCTCACCTGTTAGTACATTACTGGCTCGGAACTGCTCCTCCCTTTTCCTGTGTGTAATGGAGAAAAAGGTGCTGCAAAGATGTGTCGCTGCCCTTCAAGGTCGTCTTTGCGTTTTCCTGTGTGTTGGGGTCCTCTGTGCATTTGTGCTGTACACCTGTATGTTTCTGGTGTGTTCCTGTTGGGCTGCGTGGGTTGTACTTGTATCCGGTTGTTTCCTTTGAATACGAAGTTCACTTACGCATCGCGAGAAGTTCGGATAAATAGTTCACCAAATTAAATTCGCCTGCGAAAAAAATAGGAAGTTCACTCGTGTTCATGAGAAGTTCAGAAAAAATGGTCCGACGAGAGGTTCACTTGTGAAATAGTTAGGAAGTTCACATATGCATCAAGAGGTTCAAAAAAATAGTCCGTCAAATAATGTTCACTTGCCAAAAAAAATAGGAAGTTTACGTATGTATCGTGAGAGGTTCAGAAAAATGATGGTACAACAAGAGGTTCACTTGTGGAAAAAAATATTCGCTTACGAATCGCGAGAAGTTTAGGAAAATAATCCGCCAATAAAGTTTACTTGGGAAAAAAAGAAGTTCACTACATATCGCGGGACGTTCAGAAAAATACGGTACGCAGAGAAGTTAATTACGAAGACTTAGGAAGTTCACTTACGCATTCTGGAGAGTTCGTCAACTTTATGAGTGAAAAGTTCAGAAGTGGTTCGAAATAGAAGTTTACTTGTGTACCATGTGAAGTTCGGAAAAAATAGGGTCAACGGCATATTATGTGGATTATCCGTTTTTCGTATTTTCAAAATTAATCAAAAACCATATCGAATTTCAAAATAATTTGTACACATAAAGTTGCATCTAATCAATATCTTTCCAACGGAATATTATTTGTGAAGTTTAATAAGCGGTTTAAAAGTAATTGCGAAAAAACAGTCCGCCGGATCTAAATTTCAGAAAACTGAATTCTCTATTTTCAAAACTGCTTAAACCGTAGTAATTGAGAAATTTGGACAGAGATAGAAAAGTTGCGCATTTTCCATACGAATCAAACGACATATTATTCGCATCCAACCGATGAGCGGTTGGAAATGGCTTAAAAAACACAGTACGGAAACGGAAAAATCCGCGAAAACTATGTTTAGTATAATTAAAATTATTCTAAAACCGTACATAATTTGAAAATCTGGCAGAATAATAAAGTTGCGCAATTTCACCAGCTATCAAACGGTATATCGCATGCGTCATTCCGATAAATGGTTTGAAAATAGCGTTAGAAATATTGTCCGCCGAAAAAAAGATCCGAGAGTTCCGTCGAAAAGTTCATATTGTTTTGAAAAAAAGTTCAGAAAGTTGTGCAGAATTCTGCACTTCCTAAATAGGAAACCGTGAACTTCTCGGCGGAACACCCAGATATCTGTTTTTGCAGACAGTATTTCGACCGCCATTTTCAAACCGTTTATCGGAAAGACGCATGCGATATGCCGTTGGATTCGTATTGTAAATGCGCAACTTTTACTCTTCTGGACGGTTTCCAATTCTGTACGGTTTTAGAACAATTTCGCATGTACTAAACACGGATTTCACGATTTTATCCGTTTCCGTACAGTATTTGGGACGCCATTTTCAAACCGCTCGTCGGATGAATGCAACTAATATGCCGTTGGATAGGTATGGAAATTGCGCAATTTTTACTCTTCTGTCAGGTTTCTAAATTATGCACGGTTTGAAAAACAATTTCAAATAAACTATATAATGTTTTCGCGGATTTTTCCGTTTCCGTACTGTATTTTGGACGCCATTTCCAAACCGTATGTCGGATTGATGCAAGTGATACACCATTGGAAAGCTATGGAAAATGCGCAACTTCTCTATCTCTAGCTAATTTTCGAAATTCATTACGATTTAAGAGCAGTTTAAAAAATAAGTAATTCTGTTTAAAATCTAGCGGACAGTGTTTTGGCAATTATTTTCAAACCGCTTATCAAAACGTAACAAATGATACGGCGTTGGAAAGATATTCACTAGGGGCAACTTTTTCGTAAAGAAATTTTTTCGAAATTCAGTATGGTTTTTGATTAATTTTAAAAATACGAAAACAGAGAACACGATAATATGTGTTGGACCATCTTTTTTCTGAACTTCTCACGATTCACAGTGAACTTCCTATTCTCGAACCATTTCTGAACTTACTCATAAGTTGATAACTCCCCAGAATTACGTAAGTGAACTTCCTTTTTTTGTAACTGAATTCTCGGCATACCATATCATTTTTTTCTGAACCTCTCGCGATACGCACATGAACTTCCTATTTTTTGCAGTGAACTTTATTTTGGAGAACTATTTTCTGAACTTCTCACGATACGTAAGTGAACTTCCTATTAATTCTCAAGTCAACTTGTCGACGGACAATAAAAAAGTGAACCTTCGACATGAATGATTTGAACTCCCAGACATGAACTTCCGTGGTTAGGAAACTGAACCTCCTTTTCAGAAAAACATGAATATTTTTTACTCGCGAATGAATTTTTATTTTTTTTTTTAGGAAAAATGTGAACCTCGGGGTATGGACGAATTGAACTCCCTTTTAAACTCCCACGATTTAAAAAGTGAACTTCGTTTTTAAAATGAACATTTAAGAAATATATGAACCCGTCGAAGTATTGGATAAATAAACTTCGTGCTGTGCATAGTGTGAACTTCACGTCAGTGATGAAGTGAACTTTTTGTCATATATAAGTGAACTTCGTTTTTTTTCTAGCAAACGAACTTCCCTTACGGCTATAACCGAACTTTCACGTGGGACCATTTAAACTCCCCAATATAGTATAAGTGAACTTTTAATTTGGTTACTACAGTTTTTCGAGTTTTTTAGCATGAGTTTTTCGAGTTTTTTTAATAGTGAACTTTCACGTAAGTGAATTTCCTATTAATTTCGATTAGCGAACCTCCTCTGCTAGATGACGTGAACACCCGATTTTGAACTTCTGGGATTTAAAAAGTTAACTTCATATTTTTTTCGTAAATGAACCATTTTAAATTAATAAGTGAATTTTAGAAGTAGCCGACAAAAGAGAGTGAACCCCTTGCGCGGAGACAAAGTGAACTTCTCCGATAAATAAAAGTGAACTTCGCTACCAAAATCGACTCGCGGTTCGTTCTTACAATTGTGTTCGTTATAAAACTGACGTGCCGAACTTCTCATGAAATAGGTTGTGAACTTCATCTCTACACAAAGTAAACTTTTTACTATGCAATTCCACCTGAAAAACACCACAAGCTTGAGGGCGGCGATTTGTCTCTCCGGCTCCAAGTAGCCTTTATTTCTTTATTTTGAAAATGTCAATTTTGAAGCTTCAAAATATTAAAACCAAATCATGATGTAGTCAATACTATGCACTACATGGTTGTAATATTTTTTATACAAAATACCTTGGGTATCTATACTCAGCAAAAACAACAAATATGCAGATCTTTCTCTCAGAAATTGTTGGATTTGTCCTTTTCGCTGAGCCAAAATAAAAGGTATCTCACATTGAATTTTGCATGCTTGAAATGCATAAATTTTGCTACGTCTGGTATTTTCTTTCAATTTTTTTGAAACATTCAAAAAAAAAAAATCGAAACGCTCGGTGAAGTACATGCTCCATTACACGCAATGTTTCTGAAACAATGGAAGTGATGAAAGTGTTCTTAATCCTCACGAGCATTACACCCAACATGTACGTGTAGGAACGATTTTGTATATTTAAAATCCCGCTCTAAAAAAACAGAGTATTAAGAACTTCCACAAATATGATTGTAACCGTAGTATTATTTTACTTGTAACCGCAGTGTTTCTATCTATTTTCTTCACGGCGTTAGCACACTATATAACATTTTACTTTATTTTCGCAAGACAGACCATATTTTTTCTGAACTTCAAATATGAACATATATACAAGAACGGACAAAAATCTCTCTCTTTCATAAAGAGAAAACTGAACTTTAATACACAAACGGTGTGAACTTCACACAAAAAATCTACACATTCACAATGATTTTGACATAAGCTGCAAAGGTCAGTTCACGCGGAGCTCGTGATGTCCAGTACTACTCACAACCAACACGGAATTGCTCCATTCGATATAAAATATAATTGATTCTACCGCTGCTTTAGATCGAGCTCATCCACTTGCATCAGCTCGGTGCGATGGGCCGAGGAAGTTCAGACCGCGATATGAAGTTCAGAGAGGGGACGAGGAAGAGGCAGGCAGGAGACGCGCCTCTTCTGTAGTCCAGAACGGCTTGGACCACCCGATCCAGCGTCCGTGGAGGGATTCCGGCAGCGGACGCGTGCGCCGTCCGCGGGACGCAGGGCGCTGCGGCTTTCCTCCCGTGTGCTTCCGCCGGTGACGAATCAGGTCGGGGCGTCGTGGGTCTCTGGTGGGCGGGCACGCGATGAGGAGGGCCAGGCGGAGCTCAGATGCTCCACCACCGGAGTTCAGAGGGGGATCTCTCCGGGGCGGGCCGCGACCCGGGCTTCCTGTCCCTGGCGGCCGCGGCGAAGCAGCGGCGCGCGGAGGCGGCCTCGGGCGAGAGGAGGTCGCGCGTGGCATTGATGCTGGCGAGGCAGATCTCGCAGGCGCAGTTGGCGTCCTTGCGGCAGCCCGGGTAGTAGCACCCGCCGCCACCTGCGCGGGCCCAGGGCACGACGAAGGTGGGCGGCGGCGTGCGCGCTCCCGCCGCGGCGGGATCAGAGTTGGAGGAGCAGGAGGAGGCGGTGGAGCAGGGCGTGACGGTGGTGGGGGGGGT